>PQWD01004758.1:11163-30553 GCA_019425675.1 Leucinodes orbonalis | reverse complement strand
TTTTGGAACGTCCCTTTGAGATGAGACGACCTACCTGCAACTTTAAGGATTGTCTCAACCTGTGTGTCGACAATCTTTTCTAGATCAAAGACCGTTCGTGAGTCTTTGCTCGTCACGTCCAGTGATAACTCGGGGTTGGACAAGGCCCGTGTTACACGTGCCTCCTTAATCATGTTCGCAACCTCGCGTTCTGCTTCCAATTCAATCTCCTCGCGTTTAGCCCTGTTGAGTTTCCGCTGAGCTTCTGCGAGTCCTACATAGTGTCCGGTTGTTGGCGGACGTCCTCGCCCTCTTCGGGCGGTAGCCATTTTCCGTGCGGGCCGATCTTCTTTTGACTTGTCGGACCCGGAATCCCCATCGTTTCTGTTGCGCTTCAACGGCGTGCGCAAGAACTGCGACCTAGTAGAGTTGACCGTAGCGTCAGATCGAAAAGACACCGCCAAAGAAGCGTCTGACTCCTCTCCACTCAATTCTGATGCCATACCCTCAGCAGAAGCCAAGGAGGCACAACTCACAAACATGGTATCTTCTTTCCGTGGCCGAGAAAGGGCGACAGAACACGGTCGCGTGAAGCGCGACACGTCACTAAGTACGGACGAATCCGCGGAACAGGGTTTGCCCCCTCCAGATACATGGGGCAGCCCGTCCCTGAGGACGGGGAGGGATTCCCCAGCCGCATCACGACTGGGACCCTCCTGGAGAACACTTGTACTTTGACCACTGTTCATTTTGAAAAACTGCTTACGGGCACAGCAGCCCCCCCTCTTGCGCTAGCGACCGAGACTACCCCCCCGGCCATCCATCCCATCGGCGCGCCTTCAAACCTTGGGATTTGGGGGTTTTTTATTGAGGTTGGCTCCTCGCGACTGTGCGAAAGATCGAAAAGATCGCAACCAGTCCCGGCTCCCAGACTGGGAGTAACGGTTTGCCCCCCCCTGGTCACCTTCATACGCCTCTGATAAAGCAGAGGGGCAGAAGGCAGCCAGCCCAGTTGCCGAGTGTTTAGCCGACGAGGAATGATGCTCAAAGTAAAACTTTAAGATCATTCTCCGTCGCCCAGGGTGCACCGGCCCAAACTGTTGTCGTTCCCTGCAGAATAAAATTCGACAAGGACAAACAACAGTCCAAGCACACGAGGAGGTAACCCGGCACGCACCCCAACCTAACCTTTTTTTTTTTTTTTTTTTTTTTTTTCGTCAGGAAAGGCCTCGCCTACCGCGCCCCTTGGGAGGGGCGCCGGTTATGTGGACTAGTGCGGCAAAGATGGAAGGTGCCGCAATTACCCACTAAAACCTGACGGTGACCTTCTCGCGCATGTAGGACGGGACAAAGGTGTCAGCGAACCTTATACTCATTGCCCGCCCTGCGCTCTACGGACATCTCCGTCGACGGGAGCCTCAGGCCACTGAGGACATCCCGACCTTCGCGGGGTACCTGTGCAATGCAGGTAGTGGCTCCCCAACCATCTACCTGCCGGTACCACCCGCGGCATGCGCCTTTTCGGCGGCTTGCCCGCCCTTGGAGGCGGCTCGCCCGCCCTTGGCACCGCTGCTTGACCTCTTGCTCGAGGGAAGAGTGCAACCCGAGCTTCCGACAACATGACTAGCCGGTCGTCCCTTCGCCACACACAAGGCGCAGGACGGGGCGGCCGTGCAAGTGGCCGCCAGATGACCAAAAATACCGCAGCGGTAACAAACACCGCTACGATCCACCTCCGACGAGCACTTCGGCCTGGAGTGGCCGAGCTCAAAACATCTATGGCAGCGAAGTGGCCGTGCTGCTAACAGGAACACCTGCACGGAGCACCAGCCCACTGTCAGTCTTCTCGCAGACTCTAAAACCTTGGCGACCTCGGCTGGAACTTGCAACCAAGCAGTGCCAAGGCCTCGCCCACTACGCCGAATTTCGCCGACTTTTAGTTCGGCCACATTACACCCCGTTTTAGATGCAACAGCCCTTGCGAGCTCTTCCTTCGTGATGGAGTCATCCAGACCAGATACCCGTAGCTCCCTACACTTTACTGGTCTGGAGACCTTGACGTCTTCGCCCAGAACTTCTCGGAGCTTAGCCGCGAAGAGGTCGGCCTTCGCAGCGTCCGAACCCGTCATCTCCAGTATGCGAGAGCCAGTAATGCCCTTCCGCATACGCATGGGGCCACAGCCTATCTCCTCAGGCTGAATGCTACCCCGGGCCTTCGCAATAACTTCACTATAAGTGAGGCCACTCTTCTCAGCATCCGGGTTCAGCGTCAGCACAACCGCCGGCGACTTAGGAACCCGGATTTTGTCCCGCTTTTTCCGTTTCCGCCGTTTCTTAGCGGGCTTTCCCCTCTTGGGACGAACATCTGAAGCGGACGGAACCGCAGGAGGAATGTTCGCCGGGACTGCAGGCATCGCAGTCTTGTCACGCGCGGCAGTAGATGGACGTGCCGCTTTTCCCTTTTTCTTTTTCACCACCGTAGCCCAGGTCTCCTCAACAGGAGGCGGCGGTTGTGGGACGGTGGTGTCTTTGGTGGACTTCTTCGGGGCTTGATTGGCCACCCGCCCGCTCGACCGCGGAGCGAGAGCTGGGCCAGGCGGGACAGCCAAGTCCATTGGGCTTGGTGGACGTGAAGCAGGCCCGGGCGAAGGGACCGCTAACGAAAAAGTTCGGTTGTCCAAAACCCTCTCAACATGGGCGGCGATGGTGGCCGCCAACGTCTCAGCCGGGATGTTGTCGGCTGCAGCAGGGCCGGCCGCCCCAGATCTTCGGGACTTCAAATAGATTTCGTCCAGCTCATTTCGGAGCTTTTCTATTTGGCCGGCCTGCTCGTCGTTTTGCTTGCGGAGGCGTTCCACCATCTCCTGCAAGATTCCCACCTCTTTATCTGGAGTGCGCTGGGTCAGAACCTGCGCAACGGATCCGAGATCCTGACCACCTCCTTGAGGGCCTTTTATAAATGTGCCCTTCAAGTTGCCTGATTTCTCGGCAACCTTTAAAACAATTTTGGCATTGCCGGCGAGCCTCGCGTTTAATTCCTCAGTGGTGAGGTATTCCGCAGGCGCCTGGCCGCGCAAAGCCGCCTCTCCAGAGCTACGTCGAACTTTGACGCAGGCAACCATACCCGCAAGCTCTTCCTCGGCTCGCAGCCGGAGCTCCTTCTCCTTCTCTTTGTTCAAGGCCTCTTTGGCCTTAGCCCACCGACGTACTGTCCCGTCGTCGGTGGCCTTCCACGACCCCTTTTGGTGGCGCTGCCACGACTGGCGTGCCTCCCCACTCTTCCTCTTCGTCAGAGCCCTGATCGTCGGGCTTCTTTCGTTTGATGGAACCAGACTCCGAGCGGAGCGACATCATGCTGCCATATGGTTCCTGCGCATATATATCGTCGGAATCGATCTCCGATATATAATCGTCGTCCTCTGAATTGTACCTGATGTCCGGTACTTCTGCTCTGTTTAGTGTGACCGAGCACGGTCGCGTTAACGCGACGAAGACTCCCCCAACATCGACGCAGCCGAAGCCGCAGAATAGTGGCGCCCCCCCCAGATACGTGGGGCTGCCCGTCCCGTGGGACGGGGAGGGATTCTCCTGCCGCGGGGCGACAGGTACCCTCCTGGGGTATTGTTTCTTTGACTCACTATCCATTTTGACTCTGTTTACGGGCACAGAAGCCCCTCCCAACTTGCGCTAGGGACCGAGACTACCCCCCCGGCCATCCATCCCATCGGCACGCCTCTAAACCTTGGGATTTGGGGGTTTTTTATTGAGGTTGGCTCCTCGCGACTGTGCGAAAGATCGAAAGATCGCAACCAGTCCCCGGCTCCCAGACTGGAGTAACGGTTTGCCCCCCCTGACCGCCCACATACGCCTCTGCTAAAGCAGAGGGGCAGAGGACAGCCAGCCCCGCCGAGTATTTAGCCGACGAAGAATAATGCTCAAAGTAAAACTTTAAGATCATTCCCCGTCGCCCAGGGTGCACCGGCCCAAACTGTTGTCGTTCCCTGCAGAATAAAATTCGACAAGGACAAACAACAGTCCAAGCACACGAGGAGGTAACCCGGCACGCACCCCACCCCAACCTAACCTAACCTTTTTTTTTTTTTTTTTTTTTTACATCGAGAATCCTCTTTACGGACCTTCCCCTGTCGACTTGGGTAGCCGACGAGGGGGTGTGTGGAGGCTCGGGACCCTGAATCGGGACCCCATACCCACTAAACTCGATGGTGGCCGTCGCGCGCATTACGGACGGGCAAAGGTATCAGTTTCCCTTCACACATTGCCCGCCCTGCGCTATGGGACTACGCCCGACGGGAAGCTCTCAGACCACAGAGTTCCTCCCGACCTTCGCGGGTGACCCGTGCAATGCAGGAGTGGCACCCAACCACAGACCTGCTGGTCACCCGCGCTTGTGCCGTGTGGCGGCTGGCCCGCCCGAAGCGGCGGCTGACCCGCCCTTGGCACCGCTGCCCTTCTTGTTCAGGGGTGGTTTGAGGCACCCCGAACTGCCGACGACGTGGTTGTCCGGCCGACCCTTGGCCGAACATACGACGCAGAAAGGTGCATCTGAGCACGACGACGACCTATGACCTGCCTTACCGCAGCGGTAACAGAGACCGCTGCGGTCCACCTCGCTGGTACACTTGGCCATTGGATGGCCAAGCTCCAGGCAGCGATGGCACCTCAGGGGCCGAGCATCGAGCAGACGAATCTGCACCGAGCTCCAGCCCACTGTGAGGCGCCGGGCTGCGACAAGTGCCCTAGCGGCTACGGCAGGGACTTGTACCCATATGGCACCGAGACCCCTGCCGGTCCTCCTAATCTCGCCGGTGTGGATTTCCGCCGGACTACAACCACCCTTTTCTGCAAGTGCTGCTTGCAGTTCCCCTTTATTAATCGAGTCGTCCAGACCAGTGATTCGCAGGTCTCTGCGCTTGACTGGTCTGGACACTCGAACATCCTCCCCGAGAACATCCCCCAACTTTGCCGCAAAAATGTCAGCCTTCGCTGTGTCCCTCCAGGCATTTCTAGAATGCAGGCTCCAGTGATGGCGTTTCGCACTCTCACCGCACCCCCAACTTCAGCGAGATCGATGTTGTCCCGTGCCTTTCTAATGAGATCCCCATATGTGAGGCCCTGCTTCACTGCCTCCGGGACCATGGTTAACACCACTGCTGGTGCCTTCGGGACCCGGATTGTTGCCTTCTTCTTTTTACGTCGGTTCTTTTTTCGTTTCCCCCCAGGTGCGGGCAGAGCCGCAGGAACCGACTGTGTCTTCTTCTTTGATGTCCCGGAGGTCGGGACTTGTTTATCCTGAGCTGCAGCAGGTGGGCACGCTGTTTGCTTACTCTTCTTTTTAGTCTTCTTCCTCACGACTGTGGCCCACGTCTCCTCGGCAGGAGGTATGAGGGGCGGAAGACTCTCCTTCTCTAGGACTTGTCGTTTGTGTGCCCGCCCGCTCGGCCGCACGGCGGGTGCTGGGTCAGGCAGCACAGGGACCAATTCCATGGGGCTGTCTGGAATAGAGGCCTGAGTTGGCAATCTCTGAGACAGAGCCCCCTCCACTGTCTTTGCAATCAACTCGGCGATCGCCTCCGGTGTCATGCTCGCCGGTTGAGGCTCGGCCTGTCGAAGCTTCAACTTTCGCACTTCCTCCTGAAGTTGGGCGATCTCCTTCTCCTGTTGTTGGTTCCGCTGCCGCAGAGTCATGGTTGTCTCCTCCAGCGCTCTGACCTCGTCGTTAACGGTACGGCGTAACAACATAGAGCCTACACTGTGTATATCAAGCGCTGCTTCCTTAAGGGCTTTGATGAAGTGCCCTTAAGGTTACCCGACTTCTCCGCAACGCGCATCACCATCTGCGCGCTGCCCATCAACCTCTCGTTCAACGCCGATGTTGTCAGTAATTCTTGGCTTTCCAGGCCATTAAAAGCCCTTTGCCCAGACTGACGCCGTGTCCTGATTCGCGCGGCCATATCCCGACTTCCTCCTCATCCTTAAGGCGCAATTCTCGCCTTGGCAGCATTAAGTGCCGCTTTCGCTGCGGCCAACCCGGCATAATGACCGGTAGTTGGCGGGCGACCCCTTCCTCTCTTGACGCGCTCCCGGATGGTCTGGAGCATCAACTTCAACATTTACTTCCTCCTCGAGATCATCTCTTTTCCTTTTCAACCCTGAAGAGTCTAACGACATGGAACTCCCGTACGTCCCCATAACCTGTCCGAAAAACATTCGTCGTCTGAGTCGAAAAGTCTTCTTCATCCTCGTGCCCGCTGTACGGCACTGGTGTCCTGACTAATGAGACCGAACACGGTTTCGTGAGACTCGAAACCCCCTCACTATACGCGGCCGGAGCCACGGAACAGCTGGCGCCCCCCCCAGATACGCGGGGCTGCCCGTCTCGAGAGACGGGGAGGGATTCTCCAGCAGCGCTAGGCTTGCTGGTACCCTCCTGGGGTATTTGTTTTCTGCTACAACTGTCCATGTTTGTCTTCGCTGCTTCCGGGCACAGCTGCCCCCCCAACTTGCGCTAGGGACCGAGACTACCCCCCCGGCCATCCATCCCATCGGCACGCCTCTAAACCTTGGGATTTGGGGGTTTTTTATTGAGGTTGGCTCCTCGCGACTGTGCGAAAGATGAAAAGATCGCAACCAGTCCCCGGCTCCCAGACTGGGAGTAACGGTTTGCCCCCCCCTGACCGCCCACATACGCCTCTGCTAAAGCAGAGGGGCAGAGGACAGCCAGCCCCGCCGAGTATTTAGCCGACGAGGAACAATGCTCAAAGTAAAACTTTAAGATATTCCCCGTCGCCCAGGGTGCACCGGCCCGAACTGTTGTCGTTCCCTGCAGAATAAAATTCGACAAGGACAAACAACA
This sequence comes from Leucinodes orbonalis, assembly GCA_019425675.1. Taxonomy (NCBI): domain Eukaryota; kingdom Metazoa; phylum Arthropoda; class Insecta; order Lepidoptera; family Crambidae; genus Leucinodes; species Leucinodes orbonalis. The sequence goes on along the minus strand of PQWD01004758.1, from coordinate 23,700 downwards.
GTCCAAGCACACGAGAGTAACCCGGCACGCACCCCACCAACCTTTTTTTTTTTTTTTTTTTTTTTTTTTTTTTTTTTTCGCTGGGAATCCTGTTACGGATTTCCCACTGCAATGGAATTTGCAGTGGGGGTATGTGAGACTCGGGCCCTGTAAAGGGGGGCCCCATACTCACTAAACCCAGCGCACTCCTTCGACCACAGAGTGACAAGGGACGCGGGAAATCGAAAGTTGCTACCACATCCCTGTCAGTGGGTGCCTGGATGGATCAGGCCCGACAGTTAGCTACCCGGATGTTATGGGTAGCGACGGGAAGCGTGCGGAGTGATGACACGTTCCCATCAACGTTGGTCGATTGGTTTCGACCATTAGGGGGTAAAGGCGGGTGTATTGCCTTCTTCTTCGGCCCCTTTGACGTCTACGTTGCGGAGGAGCAGATGGATCATCTTCTCGCTCTCTTTCAGCTGCCTCTTTGAGTGCCATGACGGATTCACAAAAAGAGCAACAGCCTCCCATGACCTTTTGTTGGACAACATGGCCTTGACTACATTGGCCAGCGTAAGGTCCCAACCCAATAACGACATCAGAGTATGTCGTTGCGGAGACCACGACGGGCAAACAACAAGTGTATGATGCGCCGTGTCCTCCGCCGCGCCGCACTCGTGGCAAGATGGATTTTCTTCTCGCCCAATCCGGTGTAGATACTTCCCGAAACATCCGTGATCGGTGAGTATCTGGACAAGCCTAAAGGTGAGGGAGCCACTTTTCCTGTCAAGCCATTGGTCCAACACAGGGACAATGGCATCTAGCGTCCTCCGCCCTGCAGTGCACACAGTCAGGTCTTCCTTCCACTGCTGGCGCATTACATCTTGCGCTTGGCGCCGGATCTCCTGTCTCTCATCAAAGGTAGGTTGCACTCCACTTGCGCGCTGCTCTGCCACCCAGTAGTAAACTTTGGCAAGCACCTGAGCTTCTAGCTCCCAGGGTGGAGTGGCTGCCAAAGCGCATGCAACTGCCCGCGACACCGTTGTATAGCAACGGGATGTTCGCTGTGCGATCGCCCTTTGCGGTCTACGCAAGCATTTTAAGTTTTCCCTATTTAGGGTATCCGCCCAGATCGGAGCCCCATAGAGGGCTATACTCTTTATGATACCGGCATATAGCCGTCTACACAATAAACTTGGGCCACCAAGGTTGGGCAAAAGCCATCCCAATGCGTCCGCAGCTTTAAGCAGACGCGGCAAGAGTTGGTCGAGTGTGCCCGAAAGGTCAATCTGCTGTCAAGAATTAGGCCCAAGTATTTCATTTGCGGCCTGACTTGGACAGCTACACCACCGACAAGGATTTTTGCGTCCACCGGAATGCGCTTGCGCGGGCCATGAAAATATATGGCCTCCGTTTTTTCTAAGGCAACGCGGAGTCCCAGCATCCCAATGCGTCTAGCCACGAGAGAACCTACGGCTGCAGCGAGCTGTGCCGCCTCTTGGTAGCTCTTTCCCCGGGCCGTTACCAGCGTGTCGTCAGCATAGCAAATGATGTTGGACCCGGGAGGAGAGCACCGCGGAGTAACCAATCAAATCCGATGTTCCACAGGATTGGGCCCAGTACCGAGCCCTGTGGAACACCGGACACAACTCTATGACTTTTGAGCTGCCCATCTTTACAAACGTAGAAGATTTTCCGATCTTCCAGATAATTGGCTAGAAGACGCCGCAGATACAGAGGCACCCCGATGGTATTTGAGTGCCTCTAAGATGGTACTGTGCGGAATGGTGTTAAAGGCATTGGCAATGTCAAATGACACTGCCAACACGCCATCGCCTTCTGCCACCGCCGTCTCGACGAGATGTTTAAGCCGAGACAGGGCATCTATCGTGGAACGAGCAGCCCTAAAACCGTACTGAGCCTCAGAGAGGTTGGGACCCACTGTAGAGAGATGTTCAGAGAGCCGTGTGGCCAGCACTAGCTCCAACATCTTCCCTGTGTCATCGAGCAGTACAAGAGGTCTGTATGCTGATGGCAAATCAGGAGGTCTGCCTTCTTTTCGCAGCAAACACAGCCTACCTTCTTTCCAAATATTGGGGAACCTACCCGTTTGAAGGCACTGGTCAAATAATTCCCTAATATGTGCTCCTAGATGCTTAGCTGCAATATGCAAGACACGAGCGGGAATCCCATCTGGGCCTGGGGCAGTCTTTTTCCCCCGGAGCCTGTCAATCACCATACGGAACTCTACCTCCGAGATTGGGTTGACCTCCTCGGCTTCTGCAAATTGCTCTGCAGATCTCAACTCCATAGCTGGGGGGGACATGGTGTTGGTTGTCCCCGGGGAATAAAGTTCCAACTATAGTGCTAAGCATTGCCGGTTCGAGGGTTCCGTGAGTGGAGGACCGTATCGCGCAGCTTGTTTCGCGCAGCTCGATATGGTCCCCCACGGGTCCCGGTCTAGACTTTCCAGCATTTCTGCCCTGGAACGATCTTTGGCCTCAGCGATCGCCGTCTTCAGGGAAAGTCTAGCCTCCTGGTAATTGGAGTAAAGCCGGTCTTCCAGGATTAAATCGCGGTTTCTTCGTCTCCGGCTGCGTGTATATGCCCTTCGAGCCGCAATACAAGCAGCACGAAGTTCCGCGATTTCCTGCGTCCACCAGTAGACAGAGCGCCGCGGAGGTGGTAAGCGGGCTCTCGGCATCGAGGCATCGCATCTCCGTGAGGCAATCACGGAGGCGAGCAGCCGAGTTGTCCACATCTGGTATCACATCTGGAGCCGCAACCCAGGCTTGAACGATGGCAGCCTCATTGGCCATCTCTGTGTCCAGACGCGTAAGGGCCCATCTAGGGAACGGGCATTGGTTCCTGCGCACTGGCTGAGCTGCTTGTCGCGTGGAGGTCTCGAATCGGATGTATCGATGGTCTGATAAATTTTCCGTATCCGTGACCACGTGCCAGTTGGTGACTTGTGCGGCAATGACAGGGGTGGCGAACGAGAGGTCCACCACTGACCCTCCCTGTCTCCGCACGCACGTATGTACTGCTCCACGGTTCAGCAAACAGAGTCCAGCAGCTATTGCCCAGGTTTCCAGGGCTCGCCCACGACAATCGGTGGTCTGGTTGCCCCATTTGTCCGATTTGGCGTTAAAATCCCCCATCACGATGACCTGTAATGGGGATAACCGCCTTACTACCCCTAGCAAAATATCTAGGGATGTTTCAAAATCAGCCAATGGGCGGTTAGGCGAGAAGTAAACGCCAACAACTCCAATATCGCCCCATTTAGCTGCCACGTAACCCGATCCCCTTTCTTTCAGCTGAAGGGGAGGGGAACTGGTTGCGTTCCTAGACACAACTGCTACCGACTCATCACGGTCACCTATCCAATTGGGATAATTTAGGACCACATATGGCTCAGAAGCCACAGCTAAGTCAATTGACCACTCCACCAAGGCTTGCGATAACATGTCTTGCGCTCTGGTGGAGTGGTTTAAGTTCGCCTGTAGGAAGTTGAGATGTCTGTGTCCTATCATTGCGATTCGATCATTTCAACTTCCTCTATCGCATTACTGCGCGCCACCACGGGAACCACTGACCGGGTCGAGGTCGGGGTTTTGCCTTTTGTTGGAGGGGGATTGCACTTCTTCCCCCCCATGAAATGCCCTGAGGATACTCCAGCCTCTTTGCATACATTGCACTGCGGTTTGGAAGTGCACGTCGATGCTGATGCCCTCTTTGCCACATTTAAAGCAGAGGCCAGATCTATCGGTTGATGAGGTGCACCTAGGTCTTGTATGTCCAACCCATAGCACCTAAAACAGCGCATGGGTCTGGACTCCAGGGCTCGGATCTGAGCCGAGCTCCATCCCACAAGAAGCCTTCTACCATCTATAAGAATTTTGGCAGCAGCCACTGGACATCGCACTATCGATGAGCCCGTCCCACCTGGGCCCGAACGGATTTCCCCGGCTTTGATGGAATCCGGGGAGCAACCTCCTTTAGCAGCTATAGCGGCCACCAACTCTTCCTTGCTGATAGAGTCATCCAGCCCACTAATGCGAAGCTCTATACACTTCGTGGGTCTGGAGACTTTAACAGACTCTGCCACGACCTCTTTCAATTTAGTGGCTAATAGGTCTGCCTTCTCAGTCGTTGCAGTGCCCGGCAACTCAAGCATACGTGCACCCGTAGCAGTATGCCGACACCTCAAAGCCCCGATACCAAGTTGGGTAGTGTCTATTTCCCTACGGGCCCTTTCGAGTACGGAGCCATACGTTTCTCCTCTCTGAATAGCCTCAGGAGTGAGGGTTATGACCACAGCAGCCGATTTAGGTGGGACCAGTTTCGACTTCTGTTTTTTCTTGTTCTTCTTCTTAGCCGCAGACAATGGCGGCGCTGATTTCTTTGCAGCATTCGCCGCAGACAATTTAGCCATTTGCTCTTTGGCCTTGGCTAGAGACTCACCCTGCGGGGGAGAAGGAGTAGTGGGAACGGCTTTACTCTTCTTCTTCTTCCCCTTCTTAACAACAGTCGACCAACCCTCTTTGGCCGGTGTAGTAGCTGGCAGGAGTGGGTCGACCGTATCAGGTCCAGTAGTTGGGGTGTAGGCTGCGATGTTTTGCTCTTGCCCCCTTCTAGATTTAGTCGTTGCCGCGTCTGCTGGCTCTTGGCTGTCAAAAGCCAGCGGTGGACGAAGCCGCCTTTCAGGCAACAACCGGTCTCCAATGCCATCGAAGCGGGCGTTTATCATGGTGCCCACTTCAGACATTACCCTTCTCATAATGTCTTCAATATCTGGAGTTTTTGGGCGCTTCTGGTGGTGTTGAGCGCCGCTTGCTACGTGCCGGCTCTGGCGCACGCGTCGTTATTGTGCAACCAGCATCATGATCCATTCCATATCATGGATATCTGGTGAGTTGCGACGGTGGCCAAGTAGAACTGTCTTGCGAAGTTCAGTCATTTCCCGTTTTAGCGCATTCAGTTCAGACTGTATGCGCTCATTTTCGGCTATGAGCCGCTGGTTGTCCATTTGGAGCTTGCGAGTTTCGTCAGTGGCCGATCGATTCGCTAGTTCGCAGAACACTCCTTGCAGTGTTTGCGCTGACACTTTAAGTGCCTTCTGGAAGGTACCTTTTAAGTGTGATGACCTTCCAGCAACCTTCAAGATGGTTTCGACTTGTGCTTCGACAACCTTTTCTAACTCCACGACTGTACGAACATCTTTATTGTACAAGCCTATGGAGAGCTCAGGGTTAGATGACGCGCGCGTAATACGCGCCTCCTTCATGGAGTCTAACAACTCCTTTTCAGCCTCTATTCTATTTCTTCACGTCTAGCTTCATTGAGCTGACGTTGTGCCTGCGCAAGTCCGACGTATTGCCGGTCGTGGGTGGACGCCCACGCCTCTTCTAGCAGTCGGCATCTTGCGGACCGGGCAATCGTCTTTTGATTTCTCTGATCCGGAATCATTATCGCGACTACGCTTACGCGTTCGCAAATAGAGCGACCGGGTTGATGTGGTCGCCGTCTCAGGCCGTAAAGGTATGGACATTGAATTGTCCGAGTCGTCACTATAAAATTTAGACGCTATGCCCTCTGTGGAAGCCAGAGAGTTACAGCTTCTATAAACAACGTCGTCATTTATTGATCGAGCAAGGGTGACAGAACAGGGTCGCGTGAAACGCGACAGCTCGACCTCATCATCACAAGGCGCGGACGAGACCGCAGAACAGGGTTTGCCCCCTCCAGATACTTGGGGCTGCCCGTCCCTGGGGACGGGGAGGGATTCCCCAGCCGCGTCGCGACTGGGACCCTCCTGGAGAATCATTGTATTTGTACCACTGTCCATATTGAATTTCTGCTTGCGGGCGCAGAAGCCCCCCCTCCTTGCGCTAGTGACCGAGACTACCCCCCCGGCCATCCATCCCCTCGGCGCGCCTTCAAACCTTGGGATTTAGGGGTTTTTTATTGAGGTTGGCTCCTCGCGACCGCGCGAAAAGATGGAAAATCGCAACGGTCCCCGGCTCCCAGACTGGGAGTAACGGTTTGCCCCCCCCTGGTCACCTTCATACACCTCTGATAAAGCAGAGGGGCAGAAGGCAGCCAGCCCCGTTGCCGAGTGTTTAGCCGACGAGGAATGATGCTCAAAGTAAAACTTTAAGATCATTCTCCGTCGCCCAGGGTGCACCGGCCCAAACTGTTACCGTTCCCTGCCGAATTAAATTCAACAAAGGACAAGAACAGTCCAAGCACACGAGGAGGTAACCGGCATGCACCACCTAACCTAACCTAACCTAACCTTTTTTTTTTTTTTTTTTTTTTTTTGATGCGGAGTGGGGAAGTCCTCGACTTCGACGCGCCAGACGATCGAGGCATCGGCGCGGATATGTGGGACTAGTCCGTCGCCGTGGCGGACCCTCTCGTAATTGAGAGGATTCGCCACGACGACGGAATTACCCACCAAACCCCACTCCGGCGTATCCTCACCGCCCATGGGTCGGACACTCCGAGTTCGCTTTTGGCAATCATCGGGTGTCCGGGCGGTCGGCCCAGCCTTTGCCGGGCCTCCTCACGCTAAAGGGAGACGTCCGGATACGCCCCGACGTCTCCCAGGCAGGAAGGTTGCCGCACGAGCAGTGGTTGGCCTCGCCACTGCCCCCGGCCCTTCTTAGGGAGGAGGAAGGAGGCGGGCAAAACGCCTCCTTCGTCCTCCCAACCGCCTGCGGCGGAGCGGGTCAGCATGAGGGTCTTCCTCCCTGACGCGCTCCGCGGCCTCCTTGAGCGAAAGCACCTCTTCGCAAAAGGAGGCCATGGCCTCCCACGACCTCTCACTGGCGAGCATCGCCGCGACGATGGTCGGTAGTGAGAGGTCCCCTCCGACGGCCCGCACCAGAGCGCGGCGCAGCACAGACCAAGCGCTGCACTCAGCGAGAGTGTGTTGCGCTGTGTCCTGTGCAGCGCCGCACTCATGGCACTCAGGGGTCACCTCCCTGCCGATCCTGTGAAGATACACACCGAAGCAACCATGCCCGGTGAGCATCTGCACAAGTCGGAAGGTGAGGGCCCCGTGCCGCCTGCGCACCCATTCGCGCAGGAGGGGGCGCACGGCTTCGATGGTCCTGAGACCGAAAGCCGGCGCCGCGAGCTGCGCGGCCCACAGGCGCAGGACCTCTTCCTGCGCCTGTCGCCTGGTGTGGCGCACCTCTTCAGGCGCTGGGCGCCCCTCGCCGGAGGCTTTCCTCGCCGCTACGAAGTCGTAGACTTTGGCGAGGACTCCGGCTTCCAACTCCCACGGAGGGGAGCCCGCCAACACACAGGCCGCCCCCATGGGACACCGTGCGATACCCTCGTATGGCCCTCACCGCAATAGACCTCTGCGGTTGCCGCAGCAGGGCTTTGCTGCGGCCATTGAGGGCCGGGTACCAAATCGGTGCCCCATACAATGCCATGCTCCTGACGACTCCAGTGTACAGCTTCCTGCATGAGTCGTCAGGGCCCCCCCAAATTGGGTAGCAGGCGTCCTAGGGCTGCGGCCGCGCCGGCCAGCTTTGGGGCCAGTTGTCTAAAGTGGCCCTCAAAGCTCATTCGGCCGTCGAGTAGGAGACCCAGGTACCTCATTTGGGTCCCTACTCGAATCTCAACGCCCTGGAGCGTAATGTGGGCTCCAGGCGGAGGACCCTGCCTAGGGCCGTGAAAGAGGAGCGCCTCGGACTTTTGAGGCGCTACCTTTAGGCCGAGTTCTTCAATGCGGCTTGCCACCAGGGAGGAAGAGCGGGTGGCAAGCTGCTGCACTTCCGGAAATGACCGGCCCTGCGCCACGACAAGGGTGTCGTCTGCGTAGCATAAGACACGCATCCTTGTAGTGGCGCGCCCCGCAGCACCCGGTCGTACCCCATGTTCCAAAGAAGGGGCCAGAACGGACCCCTGGGGTACGCCGCAAGACACGGGACGACGAACCATGTCGCCCCGTGAATCCTCATAAATTATTCTTCTGTCCAGCATATAGCTGGACAGGAGACACCGCAAATATGAAGGCACCCCGAAATACTGGAGTGCCTCCATGACGACCTTGTAGGGGAGAGAGTTGAAGGCGTTATGAATGTCGATCGACACCGCCAACAATCTCTCCCCCTTGCCCACAACCTCCTCATGCACTATGTTTTGGAGGGCCTTCAGGGCGTCCACGGTAGAACGCCCTGCTCGGAATCCAAACTGTGATCCCGAGAGCCCTCCCTCCCCCAGGTGCTGGACGAGACGGATTGCGACGATGCGCTCCAGGAGCTTACCGTCCTCGTCCAGCAAAATGACCGGCCTATATCCCGAAGCGGAATCAGCCGGGCGACCCTCCTTTCGGAGGAGGCATAGGCGGCCCTCCTTCCACACTGCGGGGAACTGACCGGAAGTGAGCGCCTTGTCAAAAATTCCCCGCACCTCCCGCTCCATCGGCTCGACGGCAATACCAAGGACCTTCCCAGGCACCCCATTCGGTCCTGGTGCCGTCTTTTTGGCCTTTAGTCGCCCAATGGCTGACTCCCACTCTGTGTCCGTTATCGCTGGGACCTCCTCCACCGATATCGTTGGCGCTGCGACTACCTCCACCACCCTCTCGACAGGGAACAACTCCTCCACCACCGTTCTGACAAAGTCAGGACTTAACGTCTGTAATGGGGACGCCTGCACGCGGAGTTTTTTACGTGCTATTTTGTAAGGGCGTCCCCACGGGTCCCTGTCGAGATCTTGCAGCAACTCCTGACGGGCCTCCTCCTTCGCCTTTGCTATGGCCGCCTGGAGGGTCTTCTTTGCGGCTCTGTACTCTTCATAGAGTCGACCCTCCAATTCCTCATCTCGCGCCCGTCGCCTCCTACAGCGGCCGTAGGCCCTCCTGCAACGGTTACTGGTGATACGCAAGTCCGCTATTTCTTGCGTCCACCAGTAAACCTGCCTACGTGGGGGGCGTGGGCCTACGCGGGGCATCGCTGCATCGCAGATGCCCCTTAGCCCCTTCCTCAGACTCCTCGCCGCTTCCTCCACCCCTTGTGCCGGGGCGGAGTCAGTCACCCACGCCCGGAAGATGGCCGCCTCCAAAGCTTTATCTTTTTGGAGGCGACTCGTCGCCCATCTCCTGAACGAGGAACGTCCAGGAGGTAGCTGCTGACTTTGAGTGGAGACCTCAAACCTTATGTACAGGTGGTCCGATAAGGTCTCCACTTCTTCCTCCACCCTCCAGTTGGCGACGAGCTGAGCCACGGCCAGGGTGGCGAAGGTTACGTCCACCACCGACCCCCCATTATTTCGGACACACGTATGGGCCGTGCCCCGGTTGAGAACGATCAGCCCCAAGTGATCGACGAAGTCCTCAACCACCCTCCCTCGCGGTTCCGTGACCGGGTTCCCCCAGGTCCTGGACTTGGCGTTGAGGTCGCCAAGTACCAGTATCTTACTCGAGGCCTGCCTTCTCAAGGCAGGCGTAAGAATGTCGAGGAACCGCTCGAGCTCCGCTAGGGGTTTGTTTGGGGAGAAATACACTGCTGCTATTGTGTATTCTCCCCATATGGCTATAACAAACCCTGAACCTCTCTCCTTTACTACGAGAGAGGTTGGGACCGCCGAATTTACCACGATTGCCACCGAGCCATCCCTGTCACTCGCCCAGTTTGGATTGGACGAGATTAAATATGGCTCGGCGGCCACGCCCACAGCTATGTCCCACTCCGCCAGAGACTGCATGAAGAGATCTTGTGCTCTGGCGGAGTGGTTTAAGTTCGTCTGGAGGAAGCCTTTTGGTCGTACAGACATTAAACGACCATGGCTTCCTCCTGCGCTGACTGGCGCAGCCCTCTTCGTGGAGCTCCAGAGCCAGGGGCCTCCTTGGGTTTCACTGTGGGGGGCGAGCAGCTTTTACCCCCCATCATGTGGTCCGCCGGCCTTTTGTTGTCGGCGCAGACGCTACATTTTGGCGCCGCCGAACAGTTGGCCGCCTTGTGTCCCTCGCGCCCGCAGCGGAAGCAAAGTTTACTGCGATCTTTGGGGGAGGGACATCTGTCTCGGGTGTGGCCGATCCCCATGCACTTGAAGCAGCGCATGGGGCGCGCTTCCAGAACCCTGATCTGGGCCGCGCTCCAGCCTATCAAAAGGCGGCCCGCTTCCGCCAATTTCTTGGCCGGGGCAATGGGGACTCTAACGATGATAGATTGGGTCCCCCTCAGCCCCGGGCGGATTTCCCCGGCCTTTATTTCGTCGGCCGAACAACCCCCTTTTGCGGCGAGAGCCGCTACTACCTCCGTTGCGGACACCGAGTCGTCGAGCTCGGAGACTCGGATGTCCGCACATTTCGTGGGGCACGTCACTTGTGCCACCTCCCCAAGTGTTGCCCGTAGGCCCTCCGCTAGTCGACCTGCAGCCTCGACCCTGCCCTCTCCCCCAATTTCGAACAGGCGGGCCCCCGTCGCTGCCTCACGCATCCGTATGGAGCTGATGCCGATTGAGGAGAGCTTTATGGCTTCTCTGGCTTTTGCCAAGACCACCGGATACGTGACACCTTTCTCCAATGCCTCCGGCTGCAGGGTCAGCACGACTGCGGCTGAGCGGGGAGGTGCCAGCTTAGGCTTCTTGGGCTTAGGGGCCGGCTGACTGACGGCCTTATTCACTCGGCGTGTCACCGTGGGTGCCGCTGCGGCACTTTGTTTAGTGCCCTTTCGGCGTCTGCGGACCACAGTGGCCCAGTCGTCTTTGGGTTGCGCGGCAGCCTCCTGCGGCGCTGTTGTGCCCTCTTGACTAGGAGTCGCCGTCTTTTTCGCCCCAGTACCCTCTGGGGGTTGTGTTGGACCCGCTTTTGGAGCCGATTTCTGGGATGGTGTGGGCTCCAGAGACCTTCTCTTGTCAGCCGCCAGAGGGGCCTCACCACCTTTGCGGGCAGGAGGCGGTCCTCCAGCCCCGCCAAGCGAGCGTTGACCATGTCACCCAGTGACATGGTCAAGGAGCGCTGCAGCTCCGCCATCGCCTCAGCCAGTGTTGGCTCATTCCCCGCCGTGATAGGGGCCCTCCTTTCTTGCCGAAGAGCTGCCCTAGCCTCCTCAAAATCGCGTTTGAGGGCCTTATTCTCGGCCTCCAGGCTGTCCATCCGCCTCATGGCTGCACCCAACTGTGCCTGGAGGCGACGGGTCTCCTCTGCCAACGTCCTATTGGCGAGGACCTCCACTACGTCCTGGAGGCAGACGGCGGCGTCGTTTAGTTCCTTAACGAACGTCCCCTTCAGGTTGCCCGAGTGTCGGGCAACCTGGTATATTCGGCTTATGGCGCCGCCCGCTGCAGCCCTTAACGTCTCCGTGTTCTGCGTTTGTGGAACCGGAGTGGGTGTGGTACCTCTGGACTCTAGGTCCGGAAGCGATGACGCTGCCTTCATGTAGGCCCTCCTTTTCAACGCCATCTCTCCCTCTAACTCCTTCGCGGACAACGCCTCCTCATATAGGAGCGGTTGTGTCCGCACAGTACCGCTTGAATGACCTGTCTTTACCGACTTGCCACGTCGGGCAGACAGGCCACCAGTTTTCTTTATTCCGTCCCTATTGGGACCCTCTGTCATTGTTCCCTCCGAGTCTGAGTCAGAGGGCACTGACCCCTCTGGGGAGCGCTTGCGGCTCCGACTTAAATTATGTTTCCGCATAGCAGAACTTTTCCCCCCCTCTATGGAACCCCCAGCATTGAGCGAGCCCACTGATGCAGACAAGCCCGGAGGCAGGGAAATGTCAGAGTCGAAGTCTGACATTTCAATTTCACGCTCGGTAGTCGGCGTCGGATGGCGTTCGACCATGACAGAACATGGCCGAATGAATTGTTCCACCAACTCGGTGGGTGTGCCAGAAGGCACAACGCGGTTGGGGCCCCCCCCGTATAACGTGGGGCCACCGCCCTCCGCAGAGGACGTACGGGATTCCCCAGCACCGGAGGTGCTGGGACCCGCCCGGGGACTATTTTCCAAATCGCGCTTTTTCATTTTGTTTTGTTTTTGCTGCTTGCGGGCACAGCAGCCCCTCCAACTCAACGGTGTAGCGACCGGACTCCCTCCGGCCATTCATCCTCTCGTCCACCGCCAAAACTTAGGATTGGGTGACAGTTTAAAGACATATCCAGGTCGCGGCCCGTGCCCCGACAGACACCGGCCACCGTTCCCCGAGACTGGGGTTTACGGGCGGCCCGACTAGCCGACGAAGAGTGTCAAACTAGCCGCGCCTGTTGGTGAGATTTTAGCCGTCCCAAAACCGGGACGTTACCAGGGTGCACCACGAGGAGGTATCTCACCACGCACCCCAACAACCTAACCTTTTTTTTTTTTTTTTTTTTTTTTTTGATGCGGAGTGGGGAAGTCCTCGACTTCGACGCGCCAGACGATCGAGGCATCGGCGCGGATATGTGGGACTAGTCCGTCGCCGTGGCGGACCCTCTCGTAATTGAGAGGATTCGCCACGACGACGGAATTACCCACCAAACCCCACTCCGGCGTATCCTCACCGCCCATGGGTCGGACACTCCGAGTTCGCTTTTGGCAATCATCGG
>PQWD01004758.1:0-10935 GCA_019425675.1 Leucinodes orbonalis | reverse complement strand
GACGTCTCCCAGGCAGGAAGGTTGCCGCACGAGCAGTGGTTGGCCTCGCCACTGCCCCCGGCCCTTCTTAGGGAGGAGGAAGGAGGCGGGCAAAACGCCTCCTTCGTCCTCCCAACCGCCTGCGGCGGAGCGGGTCAGCATGAGGGTCTTCCTCCCTGACGCGCTCCGCGGCCTCCTTGAGCGAAAGCACCTCTTCGCAAAAGGAGGCCATGGCCTCCCACGACCTCTCACTGGCGAGCATCGCCGCGACGATGGTCGGTAGTGAGAGGTCCCCTCCGACGGCCCGCACCAGAGTGCGGCGCAGCACAGACCAAGCGCTGCACTCAGCAAGAGTGTGTTGCGCTGTGTCCTGCGCCGCGCCGCACCATGGCACTCAGGGGTCGCCTCCCTGCCGATCTTGTGGAGATACACACCGAAGCAACCATGCCGGTGAGCACTGCACAAGTCGGAAGGTGAGGACCCCGTGCCGCCTGCGCACCCATTCGCGCAGGAGGGGGCGCACGGCTTCGATGTCCTGAGACCGAAAGCCGGCACCGCGAGCTGCGCGGCCCACAGGCGCAGGACCTCTTCCTGCGCCTGTCGCCTGGTGTGGCGCACCTCTTCAGGCGCTGGGCGCCTCGCCGGAGGCTTTCCTCGCCGCTACGAAGTCGTAGACTTTGGCGAGGACTCCGGCTTCCAACTCCCACGGAGGGGAGCCCCCACACAGGCCGCCCGTGGGACACCGTGCGGTACCCTCTTATGGCCCTCACCGCTATCGACCTCTGCGGTTGCCGCAGCAGGGCCTTGCTGCGGTTATTGAGGGCCCGGTACCAAATCGGTGCCCATACATCGCCATGCTCCTGACGACTCCCATGTACAGCTCTCTGCACGAGTCGCCAGGGCCCCCCAAGTTGGGCAGCATGCGTCCCAGGGCTGCGGCGCGCCGGCCAGCTTCGGGGCCAGTTGTTGGAAGTGGCCTCGAGTTCATTCGGCCGTCGAGTAGGAGACCCAAGTACCTCATTTGGGTCCTACTCGACCTCAAACGCCTTGGAGCGCGATGTATGCTCCAGGCGGAGGGCCTGTCTCGGGCCGTGGAAGAGGAGCGCCTCAGACTTCTGAGGCGCTACTTTAGGCCGAGTTCTCTGATGCGGCTTGCCACCAGGGAGGAAGAGCGGGTGGCAAGCCGCTGGGCCTCTGTGAAATTCTTGCCCTGCGCACGAACGACAAGGGTGTCGTCAGCGTANTACTTACGTAAAAATCGGAGTTACACGTTCGCCTTTCCTTATTTCGATTACAGGACGTAATTGAAAATCGAATATTATTTTAATACGCTACAAGATGATATTCTTTTATTCTCAACATAAATTGCATCCCCTACAAAATATGATAGACCTGTATTTTTCATTTAATAACAATGAGTTTTATATATACTTACCTACATAATCTTCATACCAATGAATAGTTTTCTACCTTGATATCGGATGAAAATGCTGTATCTTCCCCAATTTCCAAGAGTCTTGTGGTTAGTTTGTTTTGATGTTTTAGTTTTAACTGTTTTACTTGTTAAAGCACTTACTTGTGTTCAATGCATGCCGTATCACCTATAAGTGAAATTACATAAGAACAGTTTTGTAAAGCAAAGAACTAGTAACATGTGAAATGTAAATCTTGTTGGTTAAATAAATAAATAAAGTTATTTAATTATTATCTGGCACTGCGGTGGTACCTACCTTTTTTTTTTTTTTTTTTTTTTACCCAGGGGAAATGCCTCGCATACCGTGCCACTGGGGATGGCACCGGTTATGTGGGACTAGTCCGCCATAGTGGCGGAATTACCCACTAAAACCCCTGGGGTGGCCTTCGCGCGCGTCTGCGGACGGGGGGCAGGGTTCTCGTGAAGAACGTCAGCGACAAACCCCCCGCCTGGCGTATGCGTGCTACGCCGACGGGACATCCAGGCCACTGGACGTCCCGACCTTCGCAGTGCCCGTGCAATGCGAGTAGAGACTCCCCAGTCTCTACTCGCGGGATCACTGCGGTGCCCACGGCTACGGCGGCTACTCCGCCCTTGGCCCGTGCTCCGCGCGACTTCTTCGCCGGCTTCTCCAGGCAACCCCGGCTGCCGACGGCATGACTCGCCGAAAGCCCCTTACTTGCGCAGAGTGCGCAAGCAGGGGCGGCCACACACGCAGCTGCGATGTGGCCCGGCTTGCCGCAGCGGTAGCACAAACCGCTGCGGTCCTCCTCACTGGAGCACTGGGCCCTGACATGGCCCAGCTCCAGGCATTTGTGGCACCTCAGGGGGCGCGGATCGAGGAGTCGAATCCGCGCTGTGCTCCACCCAATGGTGAGGTGCCCCTTCGCCGCAAGCTTCTTCGCTATCTCCACGGGGGCCCTGAGCCAAACGCTCCCTAGGCCTCGCCCGTGGCGGCGAATATCCCCAACTTAAAGGGGCCCAGCCCACAGCCCGCAGCTTGGGCAGCCTCCCCCACCACCTCCTCCTTTCGGATGGAGTCATCCAGGCCGGTGATGCGAAGCTCGCAACATTTTTCCGGCCTGGTGACTCGGACCCCCTCGCCGAGAACCTGGCGCAGTTTTCGGGCCAACGCGTCCGCCTGTTTGGCGTCGGCCCCGGGCAACTCAATGATGCGCCCACCAGTAATGGCGGGACGCATCCGAGGCCCCGAAATGCCAAGCTCTGCCAGGTTAATCTCCTGGCGGGCCTTTCTGAGGAGCCCGTGGTACTCCAGGCTCCCCGCTGCGTCTTCGGCGATCGTAAACACGACCGCCGGCGCTTTTGGGGCTTTTGGCTGCCTCCTCTTTTTCCGTCTTCTTTTCCTTTTCCTCTTCTTGGGAGGCGCTGACGTCTGTTGCGCCGGCTGAACCGCCGGCGCAGGAGGCCTCGGCGCCTTCCTCTGTAACCTGGCCCTTCGGCCGACCACCTCCGACCACGCCTCCTGTAAAGGGGGAGGCGTGGGAACCACTGGGGCCACGGATCTCGCGGAAGACGCGCGAGACCCACTGTCGCGTCGCAGTGGAAGAACCGGCGACGCGTAGAGTGGCGGAGAAGCCGTGGACTCCATCGGTGGCGTCAATAAGCGACGCATTTGAGGGGGTGTAGAGGGCCCCCTCTTGTCAGCTCTTTGTTTCTTGGCGAGGGCCCTCTCCACCCTCGCCGCGACAATCCTATCTATTTCCTCGGCGGACGGCGCCGGAGACCGAGCTTGGAGCTCGGTCAGCTTTCTCCTCAGCTTATCCACCTCACGCCTCTGGCTTTCGAGGTCCAGTTGAAGGTCCTCGTTGGCCTGACGCAGCCGGGCCTCTTCTTCAGAGGCCTCGCGATGCGCCAGCACCCTTGCCACCCCGTGGACGTCGAGCGCGGCTTCCTTAAGGGCCTTGACATAGGTCCCCTTAAGGTTGCCCGACGTCTGGGCCACCCTCACAATACATTTCGAGCTCTGCGCCAAGCGGCTGCAGAGCTCGATGAGCGACAAAAATTCAGGATCAGACCTGTGAGGCGCGGCGAGGGCCACATCGCCCGAAACCCTGCGCTGTCTTATCCTGGCAGTCAACTCCTCAATGTCAATTTGTTGATCCGCCTCGTCCGGCATCGATCCCGCCGGACCGGCGCTATGTCCAGTCACAGGAGGGCGCCTTCGCCCTCTTTTAGCCGCACCAGCTCCCAACCGCCTCGATTCAGCTCCCAGAACCTGGTCGCGATCGGAATCGGAAAGCTCCGCTCTCCCGCGTTTTGGTCGCGATTCGGACACAACGGAAGCAGAACTTCCACATGTCCGCTCAACTTCTGTACCGTCATCTGAATCCAGTTCGTCGGTTTCAGACGACTCTTCCTCCACGTCACAAAGATCTTCGTCCGTAATACAACGGATCTGTGGGACCCTTCTCCTCTCGATCTTCTTCGCCTTTACAGGCGGCGGAGACGATTTGTTGCCCCCTCCGTATAACACGGGGCAGACGCGCTCCTGAGAGGAGCGCGTGCGGGATTCCCCAGCACCTGAAGTGCTGGGACCCGCCCGGAGAATATTTTCCAAATCGTTCTGCTTGTTCATGGTTGTTTTCCACTTAATGGGCGTGGTGGCCCAACTCCCCCCCCTCTGCGTTAGCGACCGGGACTACCTCCCCGGCCATCCATCCCCTCGGCACGCATACACCTTGGGATTTAAGGGTTTTTTATTGAGGTTGGCTCCTCGCGACCGTGCGAAAAGGAAAAATCGCATCGGTCCCCGGTCCCCAGACTGGGATAACGGTTTGCCCGGCCACTCCCAAAGCCTCTGAAAGCAGAGGAGAGGGAGCGGCAACCCCACCCCGTGGTTTTTTATAGTGGTTGTCTCCACGCGGCCCGCGTCTCAGACTGAGACGTTCCCCGTGATTGGGGCTTACGGGCGGCCCGACTAGCCGACGAAAATTGTCAAACTAGCCGCGCCTGTTGGTGAGATTTTAGCCGTCCCAAAAACTGGGACGTTACCAGGGTGCACGAGGAGGTATCTCACCACGCACCCCGCGGTGGTACCTACCTAACCTAACTTAACCTAACCTCACTAAACGACTAAGTAACGAGTCTATCTCGTGGTCTTCTTTGAGCTAATCTATTACATATTATTGGCACTGCTTCCCGCAAATGAATGCCGCCAAGCGTTAAGTTTATGGAAAAACTCTTTACTATTGTAGACGTCCAACGCCTGGAAGTTGATTTTTATAGAATGCAAAAATAAATAATACTTCTATTGAATGTTTTGCAGCTCATGGCGCGCCTTACCCCTCACAATATATAACGCTAATGGTGTTTATTTGGATAGTCGCTGGGGTCGTTTTGTGTAATGGACCATGGAAATTACTGTAATCAACAACAGTTGCCATAATTCCTCATATTCGTTGTGTACGTGACGTTTATGACGGAAACTACTTTTTATTTTGACTCTGAAAGTGTTATAATAATATGTGTCTAAAACAAGGAAGAGAACCCCGACATTTTGGATTGTTATTTTTTTTATTATAATAATAAAACGTTTATTTAGTTTCTTTTAAATACATGTACAAATAAATCAAATCAATCATCAGCATATAGTTTCATAATATAAAGTTGTACATCAAATGACAATTGGTCGCCATTCAGCTTACAATGTAGAGGTGCCTACCAAACATCTCTACGCTGTTCTTCCGTGGAAACCAGTTGAATTACGAGGACATAACTGTGCGCGCATCACAATCATCGTCCTACATTGTACATATTTTACATAATGATAAACGCAGAATTTGAAAATTATAATTTTTTCAAGTATACCTTATCGCTTTACAACAAATAGCTTTCTCTTCAACTTATTGCTGGGCATAGATCTCCCGCATTTTGTGCTAGATATCCCGGCCCTCCACTTTGGACGAGAATCCAGCCCCCACTCCTCTTACGGATTAAATCATTTCTGATCTTATTCCTAAGAGAGAACCCAAGCATAGCTCGCTTCATTGCGCGTTGAGTGACTTTGAACTTGTGAACCAATCCCGCAGTCAGTGTCCATTTCTCAGTTGCGTATGTAAGCACGGGCAGAACGCATTGCTCAAAGACTTACGACAAATTGTTGACTTTATGACATGACGTAGCTTCCCGAATAGTTTTTGTTACATGATTTCTAGTTGAAATGTGTCTTTAATTATAACATAATATCTTAATATTCTTATGACAAGATAACACATGAGCTTTCAGTTGGGCTCCAAAAGTTCTTGCACTATTTATATAATTAGCCCTTACACAAAAACAAAAAAAAAACTATGAAGATTTTATATTTTTATTACCATTATGTCATCGTCATCTTATTCACTAAGCTTTGGTAAATTCAGATACAAACAATAACTTTTGTCAGATGTCTCCTTGAGATGCCGTAACTGATGATACGGGGTTTGACATTCCACAACAAAGCAGAAGCTTTTCCGCATAGTACAGCTTTGGGGGATCACGCAGGGATCAACACCCAAACCAGACCACAAAGACAGTTGAATGATTTTGTTTCCGTGATTGTTATATGAACTATTATAAGTCCTTAAAATGTAATTAGTATATGCCCTTGAGAAAGCAAATGCATGACACTCCATTTCTAAGAACTGTATCGAAAACCATTCATTATTCACAATTATAACATTTAGTATGAAAGAATATGACTGAAGAAAAAATGGTAACGACGCCTTAAGGCCAAAATTTTAATGAATGACTTACAAGTCATTAATAAAGTCAAATTATGTGTTGCGCGGCTCGAACATTTTTGGTTGATATTTCTTTAGGATTGTTCATCTCTAAGTATAATATAACTATAAACTTGTAGTTTATAGTTTATCTAAGCCAATACATTATCTAAAATGATAAGTCAAGAGATTTCGCGAGATCGATTGCGTACAATGCAAAGTAATATTTATTTCTATTTCTGTGGCATACTAATATTAAGTATTATTGTTAATACAACTGTGCTGCTTCTTTGGTGGCTGCATTAGTAGAAATTTCTTGATCCCAAGACTAATTATCGTAGGGCTTCTGCAGCTGCCACAGTTGCAGCATGTGTTTAAATTTAAATTTATAGATTCTTTTTCTTTTTTAAGGAAATGCTATGCATGTCGTATTACAGGCAGCCTATAATTAAAACATCACTTTAGCACTAAATTTAGATTTATGTAACCAAACTTGTAAATTCAGTAATTGTTTTGTTGGTTGTCCTTAAAAGAAAAAAATAATAATAATAAACAAACTTTTATGAGATCTGTTTCCCCATATATGTCAAATGGAGCACATATAATACGTCATCATCATCATTACAGTCTAAAATGAACAACTGCTGAACGAAGGTCAATCCCCTAATGATTTCCACGCGGCCGATCCCTTGCAGTTGACATCTATCTGCTACCCATCTGAATTATTCCCTGAGCGATACGACCTGGTGTCCTTCAAGAAGAGACCGTTTTCCCACTTAAAAGGCCGGCAACGCATTTCTTTTTCAGATCATCAGATGAGCCGCGTGCTCGTTTGCACGCTTTAACATTAAAAAAACCTAGCACATCAATCCGTCAATAATATATACGTATATGTGAAAAACAGATGACTAATTTATGTGAGGCGAGTCACAAAGAGTAGTGACGTCAGTCCCGTGCTTGACACTGGCAATCTCAGGAGAGAGTGCAGTGAGGGCGGGAAGGTGCTAGACTAGTGTGGAGATGGACTCTCCTTTTTATGGTATTAATTGTCTTAGCAAATATTGTATTTCAAAATAATACGTTAGGTATATTACGTATACGCCTAATCACCCTATACGGGTAGGCTCGTGCCTCTCGGTGGGGACGTTTCATGAGCTGATGATGATGATATTAGTAGACGACTGTTCGGTGCAATGCACCTAAACACGTGTATAATTGATGCGTATCAGCATTGGCCGCGGCATCGATCGCAATCAATAATTTTAATCATACATTAATTAAGTGTTAGTGTACTTTTAGAGACCATAGCGACCGGGCACACTCAAACCTAACTTTTTAACTATAATCATTTTTGTGGTTTTGGTGTAAATATCTTTTTTAACTTCTTTCGGACTTTCTAATTCACCCGCAATCCCGCACTCTTACATTGGTCCTTCGAGCCTTGGAACTCCGCTCGTCGTTTCGATTTGACCGTGTGACGGGTGAGTGACGAACAGTACAGTGGAACTTTAGTGGAGGATTGCAGTGATAGAAGAAAGAAAGAAGAACGTCGGTGGGTCACTGTGTAATCGTTGGCCCTGTAACATCAACTATAACGAAGACAACAAGTAAGACTTTCCTTTAATTAACAATCAAGGCAATGGCAGAAAGTGGGAACTACAACAGCAGTTTAAGGAGAGTATTGTACGTTTTAGGAGAAACNCATACACCTTGGGATTTAAGGGTTTTTTATTGGGTGGCTCCTCGCGACCGTGCGATAATAGGCGAAAAATCGCATCGGTCCCGGTCCCCGCCCCGACTGGGGATAACGGTTTGCCCGGCCACTCCCGAATCCCTCTGAAGCAGAGAGAGGGAGCAGATACCCCACCCCGTTGGTTTTTTATAGTGGTTGTCTCACGCGGCCGCGTCTCAACTGAGACACCGGCCACCGTTCCCCGTGATTGGGGCTTACGGGCGGCCCGACTAGCCGACGAAAAAGTGTCAACTAGCCGCGCCTGTTGGTGAGATTTTTAGGCCGTCCAAAAACTGGGACGTTACCAGGTGCACCACGAGGAGGTACTCACCTGACTTAACCTACCCCAACTAACCTAACCTTTTTTTTTTTTTTTTTTTTTTTTTTTTTTTTTTTTTTTTTTTTTTTTTTTTTTTTTTTTTTTTTCTCCCTGGGGAAATGCCTCGCATACCGTGCCACTGGGGATGGCACCGGTTATGTGGGACTAGTCCGCCATAGTGGCGGAATTACCCACTAAAACCCCAGGGGTGGCCTTCGCGCGCGTCTGCGGACGGGGGGCAGGGCTCCCATGAGGATGTCAGCGACAAACCCCCCGCCCTGGCGTATGCGTGCCTACGCCGACGGGACATCCAGGCCACTGGACGTCCCGACCTTCGCAGTGTCCCGTGCAATGCGAGTAGAGACGTCCCCAGTCTCTACTCGCGGGAACCACCTGCGGTGCCCACGGCTACGGCGGCTACTCCGCCCTTGGCCCGTGCTCCGCGCGACTTCTTCGTCGGCCTCTCCAGGCAACCCCGGCTGCCGACGGCATGACTCGCCGTGAGCCCCTTACTTGCGCAGAGTGCGCAAGCAGGGGCGGCCACACACGCAGCTGCGATGTGGCCCGGCTTCCCGCAGCGGTAGCACAACCCGCTGCGGTCCTGCTCGTTGGAGCACTGGGCCCTGACATGACCCGGCTCCAGACATTTGTGGCACCTCAGGGGGCGCGGATCCAGAAGTCGGATCCGCGCTGTGCTCCATCCTATGGAGAGGTGCCCTTTCGCCGCTAGTTTTTTCGCGATTTCCACGGGGGCCCTGAGCCAAACGCTCCCTAGGCCTCGCCCGTGGCGGCGAATTTCTCCCACTTTAAAGGGGCCCCAGCCCACAGCCCGCGGCCTGTGCAGCTTCACCCACCACCTCCTCCTTCCTTATGGAGTCGTCCAGACCGGTAATGCGCATCTCGCAGCATTTCTCCGGTCTGGCGACTCGGACCCCCTCGCCGAGAACCTGGCGCAATTTTCGGGCCAACGCGTCCGCCTGTTTGGCGTCGGCCCCGGGCAGCTCGATGATACGCCCACCAGTGATGGCGGGACGCATCCGAGGCCCCGAAATACCCAGCTCTGCCAGGTTTATTTCCTGGCGGGCCTTCTTAAGGAGCCCGGGGTAGTCCAGGCTCTCAGCGGCTTCCTCGGCGATGGTAAAAACAACCGCCGGCGCCTTAGGCGTTTTAGGGAGCCGTCTTTTCCTCCTCCTCCTCTTCCGTTTCTTTTTTGGTTTGGGCGCTGGCGTCTGTGTCGGCTGAGCGACCGGCGCAGGAGGCTGCGTCGCCCTCCTCTGCGGTTTATTTGCCTTTCGGCCAACTACTTCTGACCACGCCTCCTGTAAAGGGGGAGGCGTGGGAACCACGGTAGTTACCGACCTCGCAGATGACCTGCGGGACTCACTGACGCGTTGCGACGGGAGAATCGGTGACGCGTACAGTGGTGGAGTGGCCGTGGACTCCATCGGTATTGGCGATGAACGACGCCTTTGAGGGGGTGTAGAGAGCCCCCTCGTGTTCCCTCTCCTTGTGGCGATTTTCGCCGCAACGACCCTCGTTGCCTCACCTTGAGGAGCGGATGGCATCTCCGACAATTTGGACTGAAGCTGGGTCAAGTCCCGCTTCAGCCTGTCTATCTCCTTTTTTCGGTCCTCCAGCTCCATTTGGAGGTCCTCGTTGGCGTCGCGGAGCCTATGTTCCTCCTCCGAGGCCTCCCGATGAGCCAACACCCTCGCCACTCCATGAACGTCGAGCGCGGCTTCCTTAAGGGCCTTAACGTAAGTACCCTTAAGGTTGCCCGACGTTTGCGCCACTCGAGCTATGCATTTCGAGCTCTGCGACAGACGGCCGCAGAGCTCGAGGAGTGACAGAAATTCCGGATCTGAGCGCAGCGGATTGGCGAGGGCCACTTCGCCCGAAACTCTCCGCTGCCGGATCCGAGTCGCCAACTCAGT
Source organism: Leucinodes orbonalis (assembly GCA_019425675.1). Lineage (NCBI taxonomy): Eukaryota > Metazoa > Arthropoda > Insecta > Lepidoptera > Crambidae > Leucinodes > Leucinodes orbonalis. The sequence continues at coordinate 779 of PQWD01004758.1, read as the reverse complement.
GATTTCGTCCTCCTCCTCCTCAGTATATTCCGGCAAGGCATGTTTTGTCCTTGCAGGACCGGTGTTGAGAGGGCGCACGCGCCCTCTTTTCGATACGCCTGCCCTTTCATGAGCGTCTTCCGCGTCAGACAGCTCGTTCCTACTCCTTTTCGTGCGTGTGTCGGAAACAGCGGAAGCTGCACTCCGACACTCCCTTTCCACCTCAGTGGAGTCATCCGAGTCCAGATCTTCGGACTGCTCTAACTCCTCCTCATTGCTGAGGGTATCTTCCGCGCTTGATGCATCGCGTGGAACTCTCCTCCCAACTTTCTTCGCCCTGACGGGCGGTGAAGACGATTTGTTGCCCCCTCCGTATAACACGGGGCAGACGCGCTCCTGAGAGGAGCGCGTGCGGGATTCCCCAGCACCGGAAGTGCTGGGACCCGCCCGGAGAATCTTTTCCAAATCGAGCTTTTCCATTGTTGTTTCCACTTAATGGGCGTGGTGGCCCAACTCCCCCCCCTCTGCGTTAGCGACCGGGACTACCTCCCCGGCCATCCATCCCCTCGGCACGCATACACCTTGGGATTTAAGGGTTTTTTATTGAGGTTGGCTCCTCGCGACCGTGCGAAAAGGCGAAAAATCGCATCCGGTCCCCGGTCCCCAGACTGGGGATAACGGTTGCCCGGCCACTCCCACAGCCTCTGAACAGAGGAGAGGGAGGCATACCCCACCCCGTGGTTTTTTATAGTGGTTGTCTCCACGCGGCCCGCGTCTCAGACTGAGACACCGGCCACCGT
>PQWD01004757.1:32678-93985 GCA_019425675.1 Leucinodes orbonalis | reverse complement strand
ACATTTTCATCTTAGTAATACAAATTGTATTGAGAGGAAACGCTTGTTTATAAAATATAACAGATTTTAATGTTTGAATCAAATCTTTTTTATTCAAGATCAAGATATACATATTAAAAAAACATTTAATCAGCATGACGACTCATTTGGTGTAATAGTCGAGACGTCGGCTGTTACACCAAGGGTTCCGGGGTATATATTTTTGTTTGTAATGGTCTGGGTGTTTCTATGTATAATATGTATGTATTTAAAAAAAATACGCTAATACGCATACGCATACGCAAGCTCCTCGCTTAATATGGAGCTAGATGGCGCTGTGTGAGCGTCAGTGGATATTTACTATTCAGCCTATCGCAGTCCACTGCTGGACATAGGCCTCCTCCATTTTGCGCCAGATATCCCGGTCCTCCGCTTTTCTCACCCAACATCCACCAGCGACCAGTGGATAATTATTATTATTCAATATTAAAATTCACACATTCATAAAAAGTCTTGCTGTTTTGTATGTTTTATATATTATTTCCCTATGTTTATGTAGCCTTACAGTCACCCTGGTTGAGGTCAACATATACTGGTTACTCAGTACACACATTTAGTACATTAAAGGTTATGTGATGTTATGAGAGGTGATGACGTCAGAGCGGATTATCCTGTTAGCCGGTTGAATGACACACGTGGACTGCATTGAGTAGGATGTCCTGACCGAGGATTCTGAATGAAAAACATACTCGTGTTTATGGATGTAAAAATTGCGGACGGAGTCTCGCTAACAACAAAAGTGTGTCAAAATTCGGTCAGCTTTTGTATGGAAAATTAAGACATTTGGCTCGCATCTGTCAACAGAGCCGAAAAAAAAGAACTAAAAAGAACATGACTTGAGGAATAATTGCCTGCAAAAACCGAAGTGATCAAAAGGAAAGAAAACAGGAATTTACTTTTCATAAATAAATTAACATTTGACTACATATTTCTAGTTCAAAACATTAAAATTAATATATGTACCAGAAATATGAGAAATTATTTTTCAAAATGACATAGGCAGCAGCTGTTATTTCGGGGATACATTTTATATATTTGTGACACTCCGTATTTTTTGTACGTCCATGCTCTTTCTCTTCAACCTATCGCAGTCCACTGCTGGACATAGGTGACCCCCATTTTGCGCTAGATATTCCGCTCCTCCGCTTTTCTTATCCTGCCTCCACCAACGACCACGTCCATGCTAGTATTATTAAAATTGGTAATACCTACGCCAAACGACGCATGGGTAGTTTTGCAGCGGTATATTTTTTAAGCCAAAGTGATCGTGACGGTCAGTTTGCTTCCTTGTGATACTTCTGACCATTACAGATGAAGTGTTGGTGGAAATTAATAAACATATTTTTTTATTTTCGGGGACGGCAGATGTTAGGTCTCTCATGCCCCGTATTTTACTAGCTACAATGCCTTCATCCCCAAAAACAGAAGTGCAAAATACTCTTATTTCGTGGGACGATATCTGGCTTTGTACCTGCCTAGACAGTCGTCTAGGCAGGTACAAAACCAGATATCTCTGCCAGATATACTGAGTCTCAGTACCGAGTGGTTGAAACCTGCCCGGAGTTGCTCCGCCCTGAGTTAACAATAGTAAAATAACCGCTTCTTCAAAGAACCGAGAAACCCAATATGGATTTAAAATACGTAAATGATTTCATGGTCGTTAAATGCGACTCTTTAGTCTGCTATGCATTCATAAATCATGTAGGAGTGTTGATAGAATGAAAAATGGTGGAGACATATAACAAAACTTTTGTTAGTTAAGTGAACAAGAGCGTCGGTGGCTCATTGGTGTGGACTGTTCCCTTCAGATCTGGAGAGCGCAGGTTCTAATCCCGCCACTTACCAATGTGTTTAAAAATCTTCGAAATTATATGTAACTACCTATGTACGGGTAGACTCGTGCCCTTCGGTGGGGATACTTCATATCCCGTCCAAGTGTTGGACTTAGGGTCCAATGCACGTTAAGTGTTGCCATAATCTTCATGCTTGGCAGGCTGGTTGGAAATAGCTGTACATAGGTACCTAACCCATAGAGGTTAGGTGTACTAAGAGAGCACTGCTATTCGTTTTCTGCTGAATTTTTGTCCTTTATTTGCCTGACATGGCACTGGCGGGAAAAGTAGTGGGAACATTGTATTCTAACTATATGACTATCGAATTATATTCTCTTAGAATTTCTACTCGTTTAGGAATCAGTTGCCATAGTGATGACTAGCTACAGTAGGTAACAGGTTTTGTATAGAGATATTCAGTCACTTATATTAAATACATCTATATTTTTGTTCTATATCTGATGGTAACAATAAAAAATTGAGTATTGAGTAATGACAGAGACATAACTCCGAGAAACTAGTCCGTTGCCGACCTTAAAACTACTAACCCAACTGAAGACTTATAAAGTAACATATTCTGAACGTAAAACATTACCGCCGTCAGAAAAACAACAATAGCCAAGGCTTATTGGTTATTGTTGAACAATAACTATCAATTCTATTCAAGGAAAATGGTTTACAAAGAAGACCATATATTTTAGTTATACAATGTAAAAGATGTTGAGCAAGATAATGAAGACTGATTGTTTGAAGCGCGCAGTGATTATGTACACCGGTAAAATGTACGTCATGAGCGTTGGCGCCGAAAGGAGCGCCCTAAAAACTGTTGTATTTTTAGGGTTTACGCGGGGACCTTGCAAATGATGGGTAAGATGTAAATCTCGACGTATTTAAGCAGTAATTTTAGCAGCCCTAACCGACTGCCCGTCTGGCGAGTCTCGATTCCAATTAGGTTTTCTATTTTCGAATGCGCGCAGCTAGAACAGTCCTGCGCGAGCACGCCGGCCGTCTCGTTGCTCAAACGTTTTTAACTGCACTTTAGTGCGTTTAAATTATGCCATAAACAATAACGAGCAATTAAACGCAAATATGGCGGCCGATGACATACGAATGTCAAAATTGCCGCGAAAACATTGATGACGCGAGTGGCCAGTTAAAGTTCATGTTTGACCAAGGAGTTCAGTTTTTTCGGACATGTCAGTGTTGGTGCCGTGATGTTTATTTTTGTTTTGATGCGTGACAGCTGTGTTTGGTTTTTGGCGGGACGACGCGTTCGTTCAATCTAAATAGTAAATAATGCAGAATCTATTTGTTTTCATAATATCCAGTTGACGGAAACCGTTGGCGAGCTTTGAATAATTAATTACTCATGCTTATTAATAATTTTACATAATTTATTTCGTAATTTAGGTTTTTACTTTGACTTTTTAAAATTGATGATTTGATGTGCGGCTAAAAGGAGTTATAATGGCACATTACAAAAGAAAAATAATTTGATTTTAATGAAACATTGTTTACCTGTTAGACGGCTGCGGCTTTCGTAGAATCAGGGTTATCTTTTTGCGTCACACGTATGTGTATATTTTTATTGCGTTTTGTCATATTATCCTTTATTGAAACCTGTTCTCGCGTGGAAGATAACTTATGAGCTTTTAAATGAATAAGTTACTAACCGTCTACTACCTACATTAACCCGTATTAAACGTAAAAAAAAATTGAAAGACACACACTTAGCATAAGCCATGGTGATGAAGACACCATGACTTAGATGATGAGAGTAGGTGTGTTAACCATTGTATTCTAATCTGCCGTTACTACACACTAAAAGCATATATTTTATGAACATAGATTGTATAAATATGTTACGCGTCCATGTTATAGGCTCGTGTTAATATTTGAACGGAATCTATGTCAAGATAATGTAACAGTTTGGCTTGGCATCTCGATCACTATCTGACATCTTTGTTTTCTGTGATAAAAGATTCCATATTTTTAGCAACAAATTCGTTATCTATTATGGTGCAATATAAACATGTTTTCATCTAAAACTGTTGTGATCAATTAATAGTTAGTTGGTCAACTGTTGTGAACAAAGAAGTGGTCACTTCTTTCAAACCGAAGTAATATTAGGCATGGTAATTCAAGTTTGTTTCGCTTTAGTGTGAAAACTATTTGTGAAACTGTAAAAAAAATTGGCGGTATTACATGCCTATGCTGTGCAGCCTCACTGAAGCCTGTACCCTGCAGTGAGTCGTAATCATCATTAGCTCATTAAAAGTGCCACCGAGGGGCATGAGCCTACCCGTATAGGGTGTTTAGGCCTTAGTCGTCCACGCGGGTCCAGTGCGGGTTGGACGACTTCACGCACAACCTTTGAATCTCTTCGCAGGAGTGCGCAGGTTTCCTCACGAAGTTTTACTTCACCGTAAGGCCGTCGGTTAAGAAGAAACATAGGATACTTATTAAATAATTTCCTGGTTTTCATTGTTTTAACCAAAGATTTTTATTATTAATTCTGTGGTTGTAACTTAACCGAATATACAACTACTTATAAACTTGATTAGACTTAGATACTGCAATTCAGGTATAGGAGTCTAGCACAAAACCTAATGCCATTTTTTTAGTTGTATACCTTATTAATGGAAATAAATAAACGTTATTATTTATTATATGTACGTTATCCGACGCTCTTACGATGAAGGAAAACATCGTGAGAAAACCTGAGCACGCCTGCGAAGAGATTCAAAGGTTGTGCGTGAAGTCGTCCAACTTGCACTGGGCCCGCGTGGACGACTAAATACCCTATACGGGTAGGCTCGTATTCCTCGGTGGGAACGTTTAATGAGCTGATGATGATGATTTGCATACAAAGGATTGACTAACTGTCCTTATCTTCCGTTTTTAAGCACCAAGTTTCGCTTTAATTCTAGTTGAAAACAACTAGCACAGCGTTGCTCCCCTGCGCACGCGCATCCGTAAACAGTGTGATACGATCCAGATATCGAACAGGCATTTTTGGTTCAGCATTACAAGAGAACAATATAAACGAAACATTCTTCATTTGATGACCTATTTGGTGTAATGGTTGTGACGTCAGCTATTACAACAATGGTTCCGGGATTGATTTCTGTGTTTAACGCAGAAATCATTATTGAATGTATGTCTGTTGTAAAGATGAAAATGACATAAAACACAGATAATTTAATACATACTATAATAAAACAAAGGTTCTATGTTATCTGTTTTATTAAGTAGCTTGTATACATATATAAAGTAGGGTTTAGGGTTTATTGGCATTTTAATCAAAGCTTTGAAGCTTTGAGCAAAGGGATTTGAATCTGCGCCCTACCGATCGGCAACAGTCCACACCATTGAGTCACCGACGCTCTCATGTTATCTTATTTTATGATACCTTATAATAAATAAAAAAAGCCATGAGATCACGGTGGCGCAGTAACCCCTACATATAAATAAATAAATATCTACTGACATTCACACAGCGCCATCTAGCCCCAAGTTAAGCGTGAAGCCTGTATTATGGGACCTAACAACGGATAAACATACTTTTATACATTTTTTTTGTAAATACATACATATTATACACAGAAAACACTCAGACCATTACAAACAGACATGTTCATGCTCACAAATGTTTGTACTGCCCCGGGATCGAATAGAATTATATATATATATATATATATATATATATATATATATATAATATATATATATATATATATATATATATATGCGCTGTATGTTATAACAATCGAAAAGTTCCATAGATTCGACCTTATGATTCTGTGCCATTGACACTGAACTGACGTCATCTGGAGAGCACGCATCTCTCAGTACCATATATATATACACATACATAAATGATATCCAGGATATATGATACGAATAGTGTTGTTATGTTGTGTTCAATACGGGACACATTATCTTAGCCGCATACGTATTAACTGATTGTAGAATTTGTTGAAGTAAGGGTCGATAGACTTAGGTCGTGTACATTCAGAAACTTGGCTCCACATGAGATCTGATATATTTTCACAGCGCAAAACTTATGTGATCGTATTGGCAATATTTTAAATTAAATAAAATAATAATAAATAATAATGTCTTTTAAATAATTTACTTCTTAGCGTATGCCTACGTCATATCATCTACCTCTATGGCACAATTCAGCGCGATCCGTTCAGTGGATTGGGCTACTGGCTTTGATATATCACTATGTAAGTCAGTCAGTCCTTTAAGTTATATATATTAAGATATTTCCTCTTTTTTATTACACACACTCGGAGCTTCTTAGAAGTTACACTTACCATGAGGTGAATAGTCTGTTGTTAATAAAATATATTTTTTAACGTTCCTAATAATATTGGACGTCCCACCCAGGTTCATTGCACATAACAACACTAAACTAAGACTGTATGTATATAAATGTATAGAGCTGATTACCCGGACATTTTAATTAGTTGCGGTGATGCAGCGCCACCATAATTTTAAGTCATTTGAAACTGCGTTTTGTGTTTCAGTATAGGTAAGGTGTATTCGTGCATACTTCACTACAAAGTATAAAACAAAGTCGCTTTTTTGTCGCCATGTCTTTATGTGCGATGAAATTTTAAAACTACGCAACGGATTTTGATGCGGTTTTTTTATAGATAAAGTGATTCAAGAGGAAGGTTTAGGTTTATAATTACGTCCATTTAAAAGTAGGGATGTACTGTTATTTTTGAGGTTTCTAACGCGATGTCGTAAATAATTTCATTTTTGCCGCTTACTTTGCAAACGTAGGCTGAACCCTACGAGATTTATCAAAATAATGTACTAAGTTTTATACTTTAACCACATTGTTGATTTAATATAGATATATATGGCCCTTTACAGCATATGATTTAAAAGTACATTTTCGAAGATATTACAGATTTTAAAATTGCGGTACGTAGCTTTTGCGCCGGCACTGGCCGGCCGGAGAGACGAAAGCGTGCCTATTACGAATATCACCATTGCATCCGTGCAAAGCAGGGGCGGGTTGCTAGTTTAATCATATAATGACAAATGCGAACAATACATACCAAACATAGCTATGCTGTGCGGGAAGGCCTGCGCCCTCCAGTAGTCCGTTATAGCCTGTTGATGATGTTAACAATGCAGCGTTTGAATTTGTTGCAGTGTTTGAAACAGAAACAGTTGCATTTTTTAAACAGGGCAGGCATACGATGCTAAGAACCACCTTCGTCAATTGCCCGGTGAAAAAAAGCCATCTGCGGCCAAAACGAGTATTCAGTTCGAAAAAAACAGTGGACGATTCAACTGATGATGATCACCATGGTTACTAGTTACATCGATGGAACCTCGAGTGCGATGCCAACCTTAAAAAAGATTTCCTTTCCACTCCTAATAGGTATTACACCTATTAGGAGTGGAAAGGGAAATTTTTGGGTATTTCCACATTCAACCCCCAATTTTTGTACCGGTTAATATGTTTTCCACATTCTACCGTATACACATTCTACCATATTCGCCCGGCGAGTATTTTTATTCCATATTCAACCGGCAGCTTATTCCACTTTCAACCAGTGACAGTGGTTAATACATTAATTGATAACAAAACTCAAACCAAATGTTAGTTCGACAGTTTAACAGCTACAGTCAATTGGCTCAATGGGCATCGCGTGCTGTGAGTCGCGTGAGTGGACCGATAACCAATTCTAAACAGTGAACAGCTCCGAACTGGTTATTATAATGGAAGGCAACGCACACCAATCATATCATCATCAGCTCATTATACGTCCCTACCGAGGGGCACAAGCTTACCCGTATAGGGTGTATAGACCTTAGTCGTCGCGGGCCCAGTGCGGATTGGTCGACTTCACGCGTAACCTTTAAATTTCTTCGCAGACGTGCGCAGGTTTCCTCACGATGTTTTCCTTCACCGTAAGAGCGTCGGATAAACGTACATATAATTTGGAGATTTCGAAAATAAATAGGTACGTGGCGGGATTTGAACTTGGACCTTCCAGATCCCGGAAGACAACAGTCTTCACCAATTAGCCACTGATGCTTATACCAATTTTTTTGGAATTTAAACATTAACGGCCCGTGATTTATTTACTTTAATGATATTGGTAATAAGCATCCGTTAAAATCAACATTACCTAAAATCAATTATTTTGTAAACACTGAAACTGACCGGTTAGGACCAATATAGGATTATTAGTTCTGTGGAGAACTCAGAGGAAACTCTACAATACCTTATCGATTATAAGAACCTTATGTAGAGATATTTAATTTGAAGTTCATACTCGTATAGTGTTTCTTAAAGTCATTTCTAATGAACTAATAGTAATGTTAACGACGTGGGGGTGCATTTTATGTTATGAAACCTCTCACTCAGGTTTGATTGCGCTACATCTATAAATTGATGTACGGCTGATTTGATAACTATTATGAGATTGGACTTGTGACACGTTATTAACAAAATTACAAAAGATACCCGCTTTTATTTATCGGAAGAGTCAATAAATCATTGTTAATTTTTTCTTGGGCTTTTAATAGTCATTTAAAAAAAAATTAAAATTACAACCACTATTAAGTTACATAACTTACATATGTATGCTAAGCGTGACTATTTCATTGTATTGAAATTACAATGTATGTGATAAAAAGATGGCTGATTGGTCTCCCTCATGAAATCTATTTACATGTACGAACGTGATCTAAAATATACATAAGTAAGCTAAGTATTCGATGTTCGAACGGCATAAGGGTCTTTGATATCCAATGAAGCCGTCTGCCCTATAGAATACATTGCCTGCATGGTTAAGAATTTTATGTACTTCAAGAAAATGCCTAGCGTTGTTACCGCATATTAAATAGACAAATGTGCACTGACATTCACACAGCGCAATCTAGCCCCAGACTAGGCAAATAGCCTAATATGGGTACTAAACAACGTATACACATACTTTTATTTATTTTTTTTGGAAATCAGCAGCAGCTTATTAAAAGTCTACACCGAGGGGCACGAGCCTACCCCGTAAAAGGGTGATTAGGCCGTAGTCGTCCACGCGGGCCCAGTGCGTATAGGCCGACTTCACGCACAACCTTTGAATCTCTTCGCAGGCGTACGCAGGTTTCCTCGCGATGTTTTCCTTCACCGTAAGAACGTCGGATAACGTACAAATAATTTTGAAACTTCGAAAAGACATTGGTACGTGGCGGGATTTGAACCTACGCCCTCCAGATCTAGAGGTATCCCTCCATACCAATGAACCGCCTACGCTCACCAACCGCCAGTCATTCGCATCATACGAGACTTTTTGTTGAACTTCACCTTTGGCTACCGCGTAGAAGGAACTCTCTTCACCGTATCTACTTTGAGCCGGAGTCCCGCAAGGATCCATACTATCTCCGCTTTTGTTCTCGTTGTACGCCAACGACAATCCCTATTTTTTGTTAGCCCTATTTGCGGATGTATTATTCCGCTATCTATTACTCCGATTGCAACAAAGGTCGCATGTCTCGCGTACTACAATCTGCCGCTAAGACCTTAAGAGTTTGGTTTAGGAAATGGCGCATCGAGTTGAACCCCGAAAAAATTTCAGCAATGCACTCTTCAGGAGGACCCATCACGAGACGTTCCAAAAAACTTAGCTTTAAAACAGTATGCGACCTCAAATAGATCACTATTTAGCCCACCTGATCCCCTTGGAGAAGACAGTCAAATACTAAGGCGTCACATTAAATCGGGGACTTTCTTTCGCAAAACACATCAAGACAGCCAGGAAAAGAGCTGCCTTCTTCCAAGGAAGACTATATCATATCATAAGAAGGAAGAGTAAAATGTCACTTAGAAAAAAGTTTAAAATACGGTGGTGTCGTCATCGCACCCGCAGATCCTTTGTTGAATAGTTTCCGGCAAATCAAAACGAAAGTCTACACGCCGCAGCAAACTCTCCCTGGTATATTAGTAACATAGACCTACATAGGAACCTTGACATCCTCTCTATTAAGTCATTTATGAAAGAAGCGTCCCGCCTCTTCTTAGATAACACGTTCAATCACAACAATCCGCTCATTGCCAAGGCGACAAACTACCTGCCCATGAAGGGTGTTCGATTCAAGCATCGCCGACCGAGGTAGATGACGCTATCATAGCGGTCAACGCGCCTTACACTCACACTCAACACTCTGTACACGAACATTATGGCACTGCATCCGCCGCATGGTTCCTAATCCTCACAACGTCTCACTCCATCACAAAGTCGACAGGGACAGCACAAACTCGAGTTTCGAGACCCTAAGAACCGTCCTTCTTCCTATTTCGATAGGTCTCCGTAAGCAGTCTCGTGCCACAACCGGAGCTAATCATCTCATCAGTCAGCTAGTCTCCCCATTTACACCCAGTATCCTTGTTAAGGACATCTGCGGCCACCAAGACCACCAATAAAATCCATTTTAAAATGTGTATGGCGTTATCCAGATGCATGGCAACAGAGCCAGATATCGATCCGTGAAATTTGAGTGTTACTTGTGTGTATCGGTAAGATGGCACCAATTGAAGTTACTGGGTATACGAGACCACACATCTGTCGTCTCAGGTGACGGGCGCAGGGCAACGATGACAGAAAGTAATAACTATCAACAGTTATTGCGTCAGTTATAGTACAGAATCTGTCAAGGGCAGGCATGTCACTAACTATGAAGTGAGCGAACCGGTCGTTCAGATTTCTTCAAAACAACAAAAACACCCTAATGAACCAATGCTCTGAAGAAATCTTCAAAAACCACTTCAAAATTGTCCCATTAAAATTCTTCGCCCTCAATTTTAATAAAGCAACTAAAGAAATTACAGTCAATTATCCTTAAAGCTTGTAAACCTAAAGAAGACAACGGTTGCGTCAGTTTTCAGTAGTTATTTACCTGTCCACCTGACATGCGCAGGCGCCGGTCCATCGTCATGTCAAGCGCCAGTGACAACGCGATCTCGGCCGTGGACGCACGTATCCGTTGCGCTCGGTGCTTCAACGCACGTGTATTTGTGAGTAAATATTCGCCGGCCAATCAGTTCAATTGATGCTGTGTGTGTTCAGTGTTCATATTGGATTGCTACATTTATCGGACACGCCGATTTGGTATGCACCAGTCGATTTTGTTTGTTTTGATGATTGTATAGTTTACGGTGACACGAATTTCCCACATTCAATTGTTATGTTTCATGTGAAGCTTTAATAGTTTTGATGGCATCAATGAGCGGCACTCGTTAAGATGTTAAGTGTCTATTACAAACGTTTATGTCGCAATCCAGTTCTTATTATGAATAGCGTAAGTGTTATTATTGATTGTGACAATTATGGGTGGACGAGTTGTTTGAAGAGATAATGTTTATTGTCCACTCTTAAAATCATACAACCTCACGTACTGTTTGATGAACAATGTCGAGTTCGTCATACAGATTTTGTATGACATACTTGAGCTAGATTATATTGCAAACATTCATGCTCGTACTTAATATCTTTATATTTTTGGTTCATATTAAAAAAATGATAAATTAATAGCATTGTGTATGATAACAATGTTAAAGATAATGATGATAATCTATTGTAAAACAAATCAAATATATTCAAAATGCGATACCAAAACATAAGTATTGAAATCAAGGTTTTCAAAGACCGTGGTTATTTATCCTCGTTGTTTGTTTTTTTGCTTATTAAATACGAAAAAAATATTGTGTGCTTTTTATAGTAGCTATGTAAGTGTTAAGTAGTACTACTCTTTTCAATCTGATTTCACGTATCAAATGTGAAGGCAAAAGTATCGGTAGATTTTCTATACACCTATATAATAACTTAAAAAATTATCGTGAAAGAGATATATATGGAGTAAAGTTATTATACACTTAAAAAAGCTACGATTCGATGGTAAAAATTACTGAATTACCAAAGAAAACGTTAAGAATGAGTAGCAATAATAAAACAAAAATAATAGACAACGAAATACTGTAACGAAAAACTATCATAACGAAAGAAAACCCTACAATTACTCGGCAAGTGCATATGCACGAAGTGGCTACACTAATACAAACTACAACACTAATACAAAACATACAACCCTAAATTGAGCATTATTCCACCACTGACCTCGTACAATAGAGTTAATAAAAACTGTCCAACTGCCATTTTCAACGTCCTATTCAACAATTTAGCACGGAGCATGTACGTTATTCGCGTGTACTGCTGTCTAATTAATCGATGAGACCGGCTTTATCTAACTGTGGGTTTACATTCATTCCCGTATTAGTCACGCCATCAAAATAATAATAGTTGTCAGTTTTAGCATTAATATTAATTGTTCTTGCTCTTTTGATTAACAACGGGTTACGCGAAAGTTAATCTTAAGAATTTAGAACACTTAAAAAATAAATTTTCTACAGGTGTGTTCTTTTTCTGTAACAATAGTTCAGGATCAAAACAGACGATCTTTTCGACTTGCGAATCTGGCTGCGACGACATATTTACACGAATTGTATCAGCTAAGCAAATTGTAGTCCATCTCTGTCTCTTCAACCTATCGCAGTCCACTGCTGGACATAACTCGCCCATTTTGCGCCAGACATCCCGGTTCTCCGATTTCCTCATCCAGCCTCCAGCGACCTTTCGCAAGTCATCGGTCCATCCGTAATCTCTTAGTATGTTAAGCTATATCTGATTTTTTTTTTCGAACTGACTACTGCTGTTGGCCGCAGATGGCCTTTACAGCTTCACCGGGCAAGTGGCGAGCGCAGATGGCTCTCAGCCTTAATATTTACACAACGAGCCTAAGGGCGTCCCCGAACGTTACTCGAACCTCGCTTAGGCGGGGGGGGGGGCTTGGTAGCCTAACATATGTTTGGGGAGAAAAGCGGCCGGCACATGCCGGTTACGCGAATAGGACTGTGCGAACCTACAGGGATACGCGACGATGGCCCTCGCCGGCGGGGACGGAATCTCGGTTGTCGATTTGTGGAGTGTAACTTTACTATATCTGATGTCTCAATACCAAAACAACCTTATTAGGGTCTCAAAATATAAATGAAACAATAGTAAAACGGTTAACCTAAGAAAACCATACATAGATAATAAATGAGATCCGCTACGCAAATTCCAAATATATATAAGTGAAATGTAAATACCATTTAAGGTTCGCAGTTATCTATTGAATGTTTGAAATGGTAGAGTTGGAAGACGTTGAAGTGTTTGCTAATGGGCCTATTTTAACCAAATATACTTAATTAATAGCCTGAGTAGAATTTTAATACAAATAGGTTATATTGTCATTTAATTGTATGAGTTCTTGAGCAAAGCTCACGTAGTGTGTGATGCCCTTCTTTCAGATGAACTGATGTCTACTTATTAAAATTATTTTTTTCTAAATCTTCTATTCTAGATTTTACAAATCCTCTTTTTGTAATGTATAATGTCATAATAATTGAGAAAATTTAAAACATAATTTTTAAAACTTTGTTTTAACTGATCATTTATAGAAATGTTGTCATATGTCGGATGCAACTATATACATCACGGTCAAAGGAATACCCGGAATGTTTCTGATATTGATAATAACTCCCAACTGCTGAATCACACGTCGTTATTTATCAATATATGACAAACACGACAGTGGGGGCGTAGAACGTTATAACGATATTGGACTTCTAATATAGCCTTTAAATAGGAAAATATTCAAAGTGAAAGTACAAGTGTAAACATTTTAAATATAAATTTCTATTAACTTATCAACATAGTCACTGACATCAATCGTAAAAATAAAAACAAAACTAAAGTTTTCATTGAACAATATAATAAAACAAAACCTTAATCCAGCATTGACCCTAGTTGCGAAAACAAACTCAACGGTTAATTGATAAAAAAGGAATCTGTAACAGATCATAATGGCGTTACAGGTGACCTCAAACGCAAACCTTGACCTAAGACTACTCTTGATACAGATCTTTATCGGAATGTGGTGCAAACTGGATTTGCAAAAGTGAACTTTAAGATTAATGTATTAAGGTTAGAAGGTGCAGCATTAGATTGCTTACCACCTGTTCCGACGCTGAAATGCAGTCAAACGTAAATGACATCCGATGGGATATTTAAGGCGCATTTTAAGACCCATTTTACTCGTATATTGTAATGTAACGACTTATTTTGATTTTTATCACGTCCAAGTAAACTCTACGAAAACAATCCTAATAATATTTTCCTTGTACTCGTAATATATAAAATGGAATATAATTGTTATTTTATAAAATTATTTGTAATGGCTATCAAAGAATAATAAAGTCAAAAATTTGATTGTTATATATAATAACGATATGAATTTGAAATCTTTTATATCTAACAGCTTTTTATATCATCAAAAGACAGTTACGCCTTAAATTTTTCGGATTATTACCCAAATTTAACGGGTTCTTATGATTGTTCGGAATAACTTGCTCTTGTATCGAAATAACACTGTCTACTCTTAGATAGAAGAATTAGTAGACTTGCTACATTGCCTCTAGATGTCTTAATGAACCGACTGGAGAATATAAATCGTACCCACAGTGACAGGATGTTAACACTCCGTATGTGGGTCAAGGGAATTCTTAGCACTGTCTCCCTCTTGACTGTGGAATCATTGACCTGTAATATTGCGAGCCCGAAGTACGCTATTACACTGTTGAACTTGATATTTTTCTCGTATTATTCTTTAAAACTTCATCGTATTTTAATCAATAATTCGGTTTTTGTATTCTATAGTACATTTTGTTTAGTTATTAGTTATAATCTAAAAACAATCGGGCTGTGTATTATTTCTATATAATTAAAAAGGAAAAAATACACAAGTTTTGAAGGTCCAATCCAAATAATATTATTAATTCAATATGTTGTTGCTTGATTACATTTATGATCAATTTTGCTCTTGCAAATAACCCAGTGTAATTTTTGGGTATAATTATTGACAGTGCCTTCCTTTTGAAGTTTAACTTAGTAATATTTTTAACATTTTTGCTTTCTAAATAATTTTTAAATTTCAAGTCAAAGTTGCCTTCCTTTATTATTAAATTGATCCATTGATTAGTAGTATTAAGTAGGCACATAATTATAATTAATATTATTGTTAGTACAAAACACACACAACAAAACAACATACAAAAATTTCATCTCTGCATCTGCCGATCACATACATCACTCTGTGTCAGCAAACGCACGAAATCTTTACTAATATTATAAAGCTGAAGAGTTTGTTTTTGTTTGAACGCGCTAATCTCAGGAACTACTGGTCCGATTTGAAAAATTCTTTCAGTGTTAGATAGCTCATTTATGAGGAACTGTGGCTATATATCATCACGCTCAAGCAATAGAAGCAAAGCGCAATGAAGAATGTTTCAAAATGGGGGAAATTTTCTTATTTGGAGATTCCGCTGCGTACGCTGCGTAAACGGTTAAAGTTTCACAAAAGTAATGTAACAGAGTATTATTATCCTTTTAAAGGTCTACAAAAAAGTCCGCGACAGCATATGTCAATCTCTTAAGGTTAGCTCCCTATAACATATTTTTTGCTAATTTTTTTTCTAAAATAATGCATCATTTTGCGAAGCTATTTTCATAAATATAATATCAATCCTTATCCAAATAAATACTTTATTTATCACAAGTATTTGATTTTAAACAAAATTGCCCTTTACATCATTCAGTTTAAATGAATAATACCTCATGATATATCGCAGTTTCAACTCACCTATATAAACGAAGTAGCGGGTTAAAGAGAGCGTTAGGCCAAAGTAACTATTCCACGGGGACGAAGTCGCACGCAAAAGCTAGTGTTTGAATATAGGAGAGTCGTAGGTCTCCGTTATACTCTTTAGGATACTGTTGGGGATCCCTCGCAGTCTCTCTAACAACGATGCTATCTTTTTTCTTAGAACTGCAAAGAAACTATCAGTTCTTGAATTATTAGCTGAAAAATAATTATTTGGTGAATAGCCATTAAAGAAATCAATTCAACATAAAATCTTAGTAACAAAATTAACAATTATTGAAAATGTAAATACTAAATGAAATATAATATATTATTTAACGAAATCGAAAAGTACGTCTGACCGAGGCAGGGTTCCCAAAACACTGGCAGCATTCCCGCGCTGAATAGCAATGCTGCAAAATATAATATTATCGTGATATATATTCTTTTAAATTTACACACACTTTTTTACCGATTACAGAAATTACCGTTTCATGATCACGGACTAAAGTGATGTCAAGTCGACGACAGTTTATCAGATTGACGTTGTTTTATTGATTGGCTATAAAACTGTATCGTACAAAGAGGCGGTGACGATATCTAACTTACACTGAATATTGATTCAATAAATAAATAAATAAATATCCACTGACATTCACACAGCGCCATCTAGCCCCAAGTTAAGCGTTAAGCCTGTATTATGGGTACTAAACAACGGATAAACATACATACATAATTTTTTTTTTGTAAATACATACATATTATACATAGAAAACACCCAGACCATTACAAACAGCCATGTTCATGCACACAAATGTTTGTACTGCCCGGGGATCGAACCCGGAACCCTTGGTGTTGCGGCCGACCTCTCAACCGCAACACCAAATGGGTCGTCAATCAGAAGTCAATCAGAAGCCTGTATGTAATTCTTAATTGGTATTGCATAAAAATGACCTTTCCGTCTCCCTATTCTGGTTGTGAGTATTTTGATTACGTCAGTTGATATCTGATCAGGTAACGATAGGGAAACTTCCATAAAATATTGTGTATGTTACCAAGTGTACAGGACGGTCAAGACGGTTACCTGATGGTAAGTGATACGCCTGACCATCACAGAGATTGATGGAGACCAACAACTAATAGACAATTATTATTTCATCATCGCCGCACTGCGCCCGAAACCCGCGACAACAGATGTTAAGTCTTATACCCGGTAATTTTACTAAAATCTCCTTTGATTTTTTCCTACAAGGAAATAAAAATATAGTAGTTGTGTACTGTGGACACATTCAAGTCATTATTATATGTTAACACCGCCCTGCACCTGTCACCCGAGACGACAGATGTTAGGTCTATACCCGGTAGTTTTACTGGCTACAGTGCTCTCATGCCAAAATACAGAAGTGCAAAACACTCCTATTTTACCGGTCGATATCTGGCACTGTGGTGATACCTATACGACGAGTACTGAGTCTTCCATCTATTAAAGATATTTTGAGTTTAAGTTAAAAACATTAATATTTGACTCAAATTTAAAATCTCTTAAATATAATAAATCTTGTGTAGAAGTAACGAATTTACAGACTAAAATAAATAAATATCTACTGACAATCACACAGCGCCATCTAGCCCCAAGTTAAGCGTAAAGCCTGTATTATGGGTACTAAACAACGGATAAACATACATGTATACATTTTTTTTGTTTGTAAATACACACATATTATACATAGAAAACACCCAGACCATTACAAACAGACATGTTCATGCACACAAATGTTTGTACTGCCCGGGGATCGAACCCGGAACCCTTAGTGTTGCGGCCGACCTCTCAACCGCAACACCAAATGGGTCGTCAAAAACTTTCGCCTTTATAACTGATTCATAGACTACTCAAGTTCAGTGTCTGACTTAAGTATACATTTCTCACGGCTTTGATAACATCAGTTTTGGAGTCAATGTCAACATTACAGCTTGACCATGGCGACTGGCCTGAGGCTCTCGTAATGATGGGTCACGGAGAAGTCCTTTCTCTATGGTAGGACACAGGCCTTGATTATCGCACATACCAGTTATTATACCATAGACTTTGATAGAGCATAGATAATTGAGTAGCCTCATTATGTGTTGAGAGAAACTATTTTTTATGCCATAAGTGACGGGACAGTCAGTGCGCTAAACTGGCGGTAAGTGATACGCCTGACCATGACAGAAGCAATGATGAAGGAAATTATAACAGTAGTTAGTCATTATGAGACTTTCTACACTGCTCTGCGCCCGTCACCCGAGACGACAGATGTTAGGTCTCTTATACCCGGTAATTTGACTAGCTACAGTGCCCATATCCCGAAACACAGAAGGGCAAAACACTCCTATTTAATGAGACGAAATCTGGCACTGCGGTGGTAGTGGTTTTAAAATCTCCCTCACTTAAATGTCAATTAAAATAAAGCAGATTAAAATTGCAGTTTCTTTAACAAATGGCGTACAAGTAACCTATAATTATTTACTGTTTGTGTATGTTAAATAAACAAATGCACAGTAACAGATAAAATGTGTCGCAATGCATACTTATTGATTGCATGTTATGGTGTAATCTGTTATTAAGAGTTTGGTATGAGGGGATGCAATGTTTCCTCATGTTAAATGGAATTATCGTAAAGGATCATTTTACAAGTCAATTATATATAACATATAAGAAAATGTGTAACAAGATTGGCACTCATCTTTGTTTGAACATCGGTGGCTCATTGGTATGGACGTTGTCTTCCAATTTGGGGGGTGCAGGTTCAGCTCCCGCCACGCAACTGTCTTTTCCAATTTCCGAAGTATTATGTAACGTATAAATCATTTAGTAGGCGCACGCCTACGACGAAATTCAAAGGTTGTGCGTGAAGTCGGCAAATCTGCACTGGGTCCGCGTGGACGACTAAGGCCTCATCACCCATACGGGTAGGCTCATGCCCCTCGGCGGAGACGTTTAATGAGCTAATGATGATGATATAATATGTTGGTGATTTTTCTGGTGTCTGAACGCACAGGGTACGCACTGCTTATTAGTATATATGGAACTCACGCTACTGCTCAGTATCAGATTCCATTTAGTAACTAAGTAATCTTACATTTATTAGCAAGTACTATGTGAATTAATAATAATTACATTCTATGTCATTTTTGACAAAAAAAATGTATATAAGTATGTTTATCCGTTGTTTAGTACCCATAATACAGGCTTCACGCTTAACTTGGGGCTAGATGGCGCTGTGTGAATGTCAGTGGATATTTATTTAATTATTTTAGACATTGTAACATGCATTAACATCTATGTATAATACTTAGTACATATTAATGGTATTTTAGTAACATATGTTACTACAGTTTTAATTTAATACAGAGCAGACGACGTTTAATTTGTAACTCTCTTATCAAGTGTTCTTCGTGTCATTCTTAGTGTCAATATAATTAAAATAGAAACACACAATTAACCGGTAATCAATATTCAAATGACGGCGTAAATTCAGCAACTTGGCGTCGTGTTAAGAACCGAAATTTTCGGATTATGCAAAATTCTGTTTTGTTAATTGAAAGCGCAGTTGTAACAAGTAATTGCTCAGAAGCGAAGACTTTTTTGTTACAAAGTTTATCGGACGGTCAGGATAATCATGTGATGGTTGTGATACGTATGACTATGACAGAGCGACATTGAAGGAGACAACAACTGATTGACAGTTATTATTCTCCATCAACGCCGCACTGCTCCCGTTAATTGAGACAACAGATGTTAGGTCTCTTATACCCGATAATTCCTCTAGCTACAGTGCCCTCATCCCGAAACACAAAAGTGCATAGTACTCCTATTTCACGGGCCTCTATCTGGCACTGCGGTGGTACCTACCTAGACGACTCAGTATCGAGTCTACCATCTAGTATGTAAGTGACAATCGAATCGCATAACGCTAGTAGGTTGGGATTAAAGGATATTGGGGACTCCCAATGTCAATGCTTTTGGAATCTAACCCAACCTTCATCATCTCTCTCTCTCTTCAACCTATTGCAGTCCACTGCTGGACATAGGTCTCCCCCATTTTGCGCCAAACATCCCGGTCCTCCGCTTTTCTCATCCAGCTTCCACCAGCGACTTTCGCAAGTCGTCGGTCCATCGGCCGGAAGGCGTCCTACGCTACGCTTGCCAAGACGCGGTCTCCACTCCAGAACATGTCTGCTCCAACGGCCATCGGTTCTGCGACATACGTGACCTTCATCATCATAACAGCCATATTACGTCCACTGCTGAACATAGGCCTCCCTCAAATATCTCCACCTCCCCGTATCGGAGGCTATTTGCATCCAACTGCCACTTGCGACCCTCCTCAGTCATCTGCCCATCTCGTGGGTGGCCATCCCACGCGCTTAGAGTTATAGTTATCCAAGCCAACCTTACTTGCTTAGAGTTCGCCAGTCCAGAACGTCTTACTGTAACAATGCAACACATAGCATGGCTATGGTGAGATGCAGTATACCACCACGCGAACCTGGTGCAGATTGATGGGTGATAACAATCTATGGTGATAACGACTACCAAACGAAGATTGTAGCTAGAAATAACAAAATAAAGTGCCTAAAAAATGTCGATCACCCATCCGATAAGTGACTTGTGCGGTAGTAGCTTAACTTTCGCAATCAACTAAACGCTCGTTACGCCATTTAGTCCTAACACCATTATTAAAGCAACCACTACTCAACCATTATAAACATAGTGTATTCTAATTATGTCCGAAATGCATTTGTTTGTTACGCGCAAATGCATAGGTAATTTGTTGAAAATTATCCGTCCAGGCATCGTCCACGGTAGACTACTTCCAAACAATAATAACTAGGTCATGACGAGTACAGTGAACAGTGATTGGTAAGTTTTAGTTCAGCAGCTAAGCAGACCATCAGTTGAACCAACTGATGGTAAACTGCTACACCTTGACACTCACAACTTCTGAGGAGAAATTACTTCTTTTCTACGCAGACAACACTACACTAACTACGCTTTAGTAAGTTGTAGACTCAGTGCTGATTCGTCAAGGTACTTAGGTTCCACCGCAGGGCCAGATATCGTCCCGTGAAATAGGTGTGTTTTGCACTTCTGTGTTTTTTTCTATGTTATAAGTGTACAGGACGGTCTGGACGCTCACCTGATGGTAAGTGATACGGCAGACCATGACAGAGCGGCATTAAATGAGACCAACAACTGATCGACAGTTATATATCCTCCATCAATGCCGCATGCGCCCTCACCCGAGACAACAGATGTTAGGTCTCTTATACCGGTTATTTCAATAGCTACAGTGCCCTCATCCCGAAACACAAAAGTGCATAACACTTCCTGTTTACGGGATGATATTTGGCACTGCGGTGGTACCTACCTAAACGACTCAGTATCGAGTCTACCACCTAGTGTTCGGGATGATGGCACTAAGCAGTAAAAAGTCCTTGTCATCGCGAATTTTCGGCTAGAAATCGTACCATTTCAACCACATGGACCATGTGGAAGCTTGCTACTTTACAAAGGGTACATTCGTGTCCGTATGCAGATAGACTTTTTTTGGAGATAACGTTAAGCAGTCGTCTCTCTTCGTATATGATCGTTATCACAATCCATATTGGCTTCGCGTGGTTTACGGCTCAAAATCCCCATGTTGTGCGGGAAAGTATGGGCTTATGGAGATTATTAAAATAAATACAATAACCATCAACTTTCACACAGGCGCCATCCACAACTTCTATCCCAAACTACGTATTTTAGACTGATAATATGGTGGACTAAACAACTGATAAACATACTTATATATTTTTTTGTAAAATACATACATATTACACATAGAAACACCCAGACCAATACAAACCAGACATGTTCATGCACCCAAATATTTGTACTGGCCGACGATCGAACCCAGAATTCTTGGTGTTGCAGCCGAACGTATCAACCATTACAACAAATGTGTCGTTAATTATATTAGAAAAGTCAAGAATAATTTATGGATATTGTAAAGTTATAAAATTCAAGGAAAGTGAATTTATTTCCTGTCTTGACACATCCATCTATACTCGTACCTACGTGATCAGATACTATGCTATCCTTAACCTATAAAATGAGCGTCAGACATTTAATATGAGGAAAACTAATGTCAGTTTATTTGTCTTATATCTGTACGCTAACGTTGCATATGAATAAAGGGATCTCTATAATAGACATGCTGGTACAGAATCTGCATATTTTAATTGTTTTCTCTTTAGGTCATTACTGAATGATTAATCGAGAAACAGTTGTTAGTACTCACATATCAGTAATTCTACTACTACATTGATGTCCTTCCATTTTTTTCGAATGGGTCTTTCAGTGACGTGCACAGTTATTATATTCAACCTTCATTCTTCGATATAATTCACCATGAGTCCCTTTAACCTACATTTTTATGTTATGAGTTATAAGTGTACAGGACGGTCTGGACGCTCACCTGATGGTAAGTTATCACTTACCATCAGGTGACAAACCATGACAAAGCGGCATTAAAGGAGACCAACAACTGATAGACAGTTATTATCCTCCATCAACGCCGCACTCCGCCCGTCACCCGAACAACAGATGTTAGATCTCTATACCCGGTTAATTTCACTAGCTACAGTGCCCTCATCCCGAAACACAAAAGTGCATTACACTCTGTTTAACGGGATGATATCTGGACTGCGGTGGTACCTACCCAAACGACTCAGTATCGTGTCTACCACCTAGTAAATACCTACATGGTGAATTATATCTTCAAATGAAGCTTATCCGTATAATACTGATCAAATTGCACTTGTGAAGTTCGTTTGATCATGTATTATGAGTATGGTATGCAAAGTGAGTGACGCTAATCCAAAAATAATAAATAACTTATATTTTTGTCAAATTGAGTACTGTTGATGACAGCAGGTCGCATCGGTTTCAAATCTGTAGAGGAAACTGGGCAAATAAATGGGAATCTTTTAATATGTTGGTGATTTTCTGGGTTGTGTAGACGCACAGGGTATGCACATATGAGGCTGAATCTGGCAGAAAATTCTTGCAAAAAAAAAACCAGGAACGAAAAAGGACTTGGTCCCTGTTTTTAATAGATTATGTTAAAAAAATTTGAAATATTTGCACGTTGCAGTCAAAGGTTATAATCTCGTCCATTTTTTTTTTCACGCAAGTCTTATTTTTCACCCAAAATCAAACACAGTTGATACGTCATATCTACAGTTATGACTATGTTTTACGGTATTAAGTCGTCTAGATAGGGACCGCCAGTGCCAGATATGACGGCAGATATTATCACTTCGGTCTTTCGGGTTGAGAGCACTGTTACTAGTGAAATTGCCGGGTGTAAGAGACCTAATATCTGTCGTCTCAGGTAATGGGCGCAGTGCAGCATTGATTTAGAATAATTTCTTTGCGTTGTTGGTCTCCATCAATGCCACTATGGCATGGTTAGGCGTATTACTTACCATTAGGCGAGTGTCCTGGAGGCCGGATGAGGAAAGCGGAGGATCAGGATATCTGGCGCAGAATGGGGGAGTCCTATGTCCAGCAGTGAACCGTGATAGGTTGAAGAGAGAGAGGCGAGTGTCCTGACCGTCCTGTAGACTATTACCTAAAATAATAAAAAAGTTAGTTGTTTCAACTTTGAATTGTCACTCTCGTTTATTGAATTAAGGTCGTTATATAAATATAGCGAAGTTTAAGCAATAAGTAATTTAGAGATACTGTTTTGGATCAATAACGTCCATTATTTATATCGTTTATCGTAAAATTATAGTTGTTATTAACAGTACTGTCTTTTTTATATACGAAATAAAATTTAACGGTTTACATTTACCATATTTTAGATGAAGGTTGACCATTTATTTATTTTTATTAAACATATTCAGGTTTGTCTTATGGGAAAAATATGCCGAAAAGTATCAATTGTTTTGATGACTCATATGGTATATTGGTTAAGATCGGCTACTATTTCAAGGGTACCGGATTCGATTCCCGTGCAGTACAATAATTTGTGTGCATGCATATTTTACTTTGCATTTCGGGTGTTTTTGTTTATAATATCTACTCATGCATATCCAAAAAATGACTTTTGTTAGGCATATTACATCTGAATTAGAAATCAGGCCGGCCATGCAGAACGTACCATCCGAAGATTGGAGAGACTCGATATTTGGGGGCACGGTAGTGCGCCCGCCATGACGAGCCAAGCGAAGCGCAAGTAATATTTTTCGGTACCCATCCAACGATTTACCATTGATTTATCAGCCGATAAACGTCCCCACTACGAGTAAGTGTCACGTGCCTACCCATACAGGGTTGCATTAGCAATATGATTATTGTTTGTTTATATTTTGTAACTATTCTCTTTGTATATTACTGTGTATAATTGTGTGGTTAATAAATGATTTCTTTCTTATATGTGTGTGGTTAATAAATGATTTCTTTCTTTCTTTCAATATATTTACTACTTCTATATTGTATACTAAATTGCATACATACGGACACTGGGCCATGGTCCAGCGAAAGTGTTGACAAGGGCAATGCGTGTGCGCAATTTAACTATTTTATTATGTTCTATGTCTATTGTTGTCATTACTCTATCACTGTGTTGCGAAAGTAGAGATTTTGTTATTTTTTATTAGTATGTATGTTTTGTAAAAATTTGGTACCCAGGCAGACAAATACTAACAAAATAATCTTCCATAATTGATTTTTTTCGGATATATATTGGGATTTTCGCAGTTTCCAAGGCAGGAAACTAAAAATCGATGGAAAGATGAATAATGTTATCTACAAAAACATCAAATAATATTCTGTTTTCATAACCAGGACATAGGCACCGCGGTACTCCGAATTGACGCGAGCGAAAGCCGCGGGCAAAAGCTAGTGATTTAAATTAGATTTCTACTACACGTGTAACAGAATCTCTTAGTTCCGAAGCCTTCAAAAATCTAACGGTCAATTTGATCCACCGTTAGTGCATTGACGCAAAAACAACTGATCAAACGACAAATTAATATTTGCAGTTAATTCAACTAAGTCCTTATTTTATCCTTGTTATAAGATTTGTTTTAAGCGACACACTGCAGCTTTTTTTTACCTACCTTTAGGGTTGTCACTAAAAATACTGCGTTAAACGGTAAATTAATTCAATATGCGTTGTTTCCTGTCTGACTAATTGTGTTAATATGTGCGTATTATACGAGCATTAACTAGTACTTGCGTATTGTAATACAGCGATGAAATTATTTTATGGTTTTGCCTAAATTATTTTTGTTTTAATTTATTGGTTCTGTAATATTTAAGGCTCGTATTAATACTGTACGCAGCATTGTTTTTATATGTAACGATGTGAACTGGATGATCAGGGTGCTCACCTGATGGTAAGTGATACGCCTGACCATGACAGAGCGGTATTGAAGGAAACCAACAACATGGATTTTGGCTCTAACTTAAGTTTATCAGCTTTGCTACATTTGTTTTTATAAAAACGTTATCTTTCAATAGAATACGTCAGACTAACTAAAATAGCTCTGCTAACAATATATTAAATTCCGTGAATATTTATTCAAATTAGGCTTACAAAAAGCACTTGTGAACGTCAAAAAATATAATAAAAAACAATAAAAATACTGAACTAAAAATATGAATTTTGATGCTTTGAAAAAAAAGCGCTTCAGTGGTTTGGCCTGTTGTCGTGTGCTGGCAAGATTGTATCTGAATTGTTTACTTGAAGAAGACCCTTTGTTGTTGTGAAGATTGAGCATTGTTTTATAAATGCTAACGAGGAACAGGATAACGATTTAATTTTCAATTTGAAAAACCTTACAAACTGCACATTTTATTTTTAAGGAAAACGATGACAGAAATATGTTAGTGCGTTCTGCAAAAGCATGAGTCAAGGAAAGGTTGAACAAGTATTTTACTAATCAGTTTAGGGGTAGAGAAGTTGATCATGTTTTAATAATTTCAAGATAAAAAAATTATAATGTCAATAAATATTTTTCCTTTTCTTTCTTTTTTTCTCTAATTTTAAAAGGGCGTGATAGTTTTTACGTCAGAAAAAGACACGTCACAGACTTAACTAAGAACTTTCCTACGAATCGGTGGAATTTAAACTTTTGTAATACGAGTAAGATACTAATATTCAGCCAATACAGGCAACCCTGCCCATTCGACCGATGACTTGCTAGCTAAATATTAATACTCCTCACAAACAGGATTGGAAGTGTACACCGGACAAGGTGATTGCACGATTTGTTTTTGGTGACTCGATCAAGTCCAGTTGCGAAAGTAAAACGATTTGTAATCGAGCTACGTCTAGGCGCACGGCTGTGGGCAAACCAAGTTCTATTCACGGTCGCCTCATTATCAAATGTGTTGTATTAGATTCAAGCGACAAACGCAATTAGCCTCTTGCAAATGCTCCTCATATTTGAAACAAAGTCATATGGGTCTTTAATTGAGAGCACTTTAGTTATTGAAATATTTACCACATTTTTTCCATCAAATTTTCTGATGATTTTTGACCTAGTTGATGGTAAAAAAGAACATTAAGAAACAGTACTTACAAAATGTAATAGAGGACTTAGGTATAAAATTTGCTCGACTGCTGCGATATATGAAGTTCGGCGGTTCTGCAAATTTAAGACGGAAGAGATTTAATTAAAAATATAATGAGGTATAATAATATTAACAATATATTTTTTTTCCATGAGATACAATAATCAATCTTTATTCCGCTACTGATGTTGCCTTGTCAAATCTTGAGCTCTTCGAAAATATAATTACAAAACAAATGAACTTGCCGGACTATTAACCTTGTGTTTTTGGTTAATGATTAACGATTCTAGCGTATAATAAGATTTGGCCAATAAACAGTTCTTAACAATTTGCAGGACATAAGCTTGAGAAACAGTGATATGTAAAAAATACTTTGCGTTAACACAAGGTCATCCTTTTGTTCAAGATTAGATTTTTCATTCTACTATAGCAATTCCGATGGTTTTTATCGATACAATTATGCATACATAAAGTTTGTAATTGAACAAGAAAAAACATCTTTTAAATGCAAAAAGTAGTTCTATGCCAAACCGGTTATTTAATAAGACTCTGAACGTAAAAATTCCCGCAACAATATTATCAAAGAGAACGAATGAGGTTGTTAAAGCATTGTTTACTTTCGTTTTCAGTACTTCAAATAAAGAAAAGTTGAAAAAAGTATTTGTTTGAAGAAAACTTGACTAGCAAATAAATATTAGTTGACACCCATCTTATGGTCAAGCTTATAAGTCTTATATTTTAATATAAGTACCTAATTTTCGGCCAGTGTTTCTTCTTAATAATAACTGTATAATTATGCTTAACTAACCTTCTGCCCAGTACAGGGCAGCAGAAGGTTACCCAAAACTAATCAATGACTAGAAAAATTAACAAAACCAAAAAATTCTACTACGAGTATACTGTAAACGTACAATACAGTAATCACTTATTATGACTTATGAATCATAATCACAAAATGTCATTCTTAGTAAGAAAAGCAATTTAAAATAAAAAATTAAAACATTTCGAAGGCCTTCTAGGCCTATGCAAAAAGTCAGCAAACATTTTGCAGAAAAAACGTAAAATCGCAAAATGTTGTTCCAATTGAGAAATAATTCCCTGAATGCAAAAGCTATCCATGTAATTGCCACTCGTTTGTCAAGGGCATTGTTTTTACGGATACTAGGAACGGACGCGGTAAGCTGACAGCTTCTATCTATTTTTTGCTACCATGATTACTACTTGACCTTTATCCAATAACAGTTTCTACATCAACGTCAGAATTGTCTCCGATTGTATGAACTGTATGGTTTGATGCAAGTTTTGGAGTAATAAATTCTGTTAAGTTTATCTCGTCATCATCTTCATCATCATCTTTATCAGCCTATAACGAACCACTGCAGGGCACAGGTTTTCACGCACAGCATAGCTAGATTGGTGGGTAGTAATGACTACCATCTTAAGACTATCCTGAGGCTTTAGTCGTCGCTCCTGAGGATAAGGAGCGACGACTAATTGTGTCTTTCAAATTACGGAAATATCTTTCTTTTCAGAAATTCTAGTGATTCAGTCTGCAATATCCTGACCAAATTGGGAATAAGCTAAGTCACTTAATTTTCCCGTTGGATTTCAACCCACAAATCCCAGATTACGCAGCGATCTTAATGCTTTGACCACTAGACCATGGAACAGTGTAGGAGGTCGTCTGTGACGTGTAATTAAAACAAATTATGTAGCGTCAAATTGTTTTTGAGAATTAAGCTTGACGCGTCTTTATGGCGATTATTAAAGCCTGTAGAGTTTATGATAAATTGTGTTTTACGGTGTCGTTTTTTGTTTGTCTCTATCCGGTTGCAGTTAAGTGCTGGGTGTAGGCCATAATAATTACTTGGCATAACGTTTGACATTATTATATTCGCTATCGTGTAATAAAAGGTTAATCCTATTGAATAATTGTTCTAACATCACAGTTGTAATGAGTTAGGCATCGTTGGAAAAGTTACTTATACAGCCTTTTTTGCTTAATAGTAAACAGTAGTAGCGATCGAAAATATAGGGAAACTGTTAAGTATAACTCTTCAACCTATCGCAGTCCACTGCTTGACATAGGTCTTTCCCTCCCATCCATCCTCCACCAGCGACCTTTCGCAAGTCGTCGGTCCATCGGTCGGAAGGCATCCAACGCTTCGCTAAATATACTTAAGTATATTTAATACAAAAAGAAAATCATAAAATATCAGCACATTAGGATAACCAGGTCATTTGTAACGTAATCGAAATAATCTGAAGTTCTTAACGACACTTTGACCTCTTAACATTTACCATACAAGGAACCAACAAAAACATATGCATAAATTTTAAGTATCGCACAACCATATAGTCACACAATGCTTTCAGCGTTATTTATTACATAAAATGCGTCAGTGTGCCTGTTAAACTAAATCATCGTGTTATCCTTCACAAACTCGTGCACTTAGCTATGATGCGTTATGCATTTAATATTTTTTTCTACTGGCAATTTTCCTCTTACATTTAGGCCATGGGTAGCAAGTGTTGCGAATTTCGTTTGTGAGCAATGAAACAAAGTACGCATGTGAATACGAATTTGCGTATTTGGTTTGGTTAACGATATGAACAATGTTTTGAGCTGGTGTTGATGGATTGTTTTTGTGGATTTTAGACACGCTTTTGAGTAAGTGTCACTTATTTTCCTTTATTTACTAGGTTTACGTAAGCACGTAAACTGCTTCGTACTTCCGTGATCCTATAAAAATTGCCGTCTAATTCATCCAAATTGAGGTTAACCAATTTTTGAGAACTGAAGATTTTTGACTGATCATTTGATGCAATTTAAAAAATGATTTAAGAAACTACTTTTTCTGATTGGTTTTTTTTTAATATTATCAAATCTAATCTAAAAAGCAGGATTGATAGCTCATCACGTCAGATCTGTGTCATTGTATACGCATTGGTGTGCATTCCATTAATGCAAAAATGCAGTATATATCCTGTGTTTTTCTAAGTAATTCATCATCAAATTTTTATTCTAGGTATTTATTTAAGAATTTAGAAAATATCGTAATATATAATAGTTTCCTTACCTTAATCCCTTATTGATATTTCAGTAATACATGGTTGAATTAATTGAAAAGAGCGTCCTTGATTATAAATATGCTTCATATTACCGAAATCATTTTCAGACACTAAATATTCTGTTATATGATTTCATTAAAATTTATTTCTAATGCCCTTTGAAGTTATTGCTTGCGTAAAAGTTGTAAAACTTTTGAAATTTTCCACATTTTCGATAAAAATAGCAACAATCTCTATTCGAAATTAAGCGGCGACGTCAATGTTTTTATCAGTACTACTAATTAGTTTGTCGTCACGGCGTGAGATAACAAATTCACTAGTATCTATTACACGGAATCGGCCATCACTACGCTTCCGACCTTGGGTTTGTTAGAAGTGATTGAAAAAATGTCTAGATGTTGTTTTGTTCATGTTAATAGATGTGTAAAGTCCATTATGTGGTTTATTATTAGCTTTTGGACTTATGCACTTAAAGGATGTTACTGTTGTTAAGGAAGATTTGTTTCGGTTCGATGAATATGTTAGTACTTTTTGATGATATTATTTTATTTATACATTTTATTTGATTTTGGAAACAATATGTCATACAATTTTAAGTAGGAAGGTAAGAAGTACGGGAATTTTAATTTATATTATTTGATTGATAGATTATTCGATTTGATGATAATAAATCTTTATCAATTATTTTCAACACTAAGCAAGCAAAGCTTAGAAATGCTTTTACAATTTTTTTCTATAATTTTCGACTGAAATGCTGTGGAAAAATTGTAACTATTGACATAACTGTAGCAGGCTGTTTTCTAGAAATCATTGAAGTCTATTAAACACTTGTTTTTGGTGTACACTGTATGGGAAAATTATGTCAAAACCGTTTTTTCCATATATTTGTGTTCCTTCTGACGTGGCTATCGCTTAGCTCGGTTCTTTACCTAGAATTAGCATAAATATATGAAATCTCATTAAACAGGAAAATTATTGAAGTATGATTCATTTATATTTTTTCACGTTTATGTCTCTTGACGGAAGTTTATCTGTTTATAAAAGCATATATTTTTTGCGGTTCGTTATGGGTTAGTACTTAAATGATGCCAAGTAGACAAATGGTATTAGAGGACAGTTTTTAGTACTACCGTTAGCAGCATTGTCATCTTAGGGAAAAATACCCTGTGAAATTTTATCTAGCTTAAATTTTTATGTTATACGTACTAAAAGGTCTTTAATTTTAAATAACTTTTTATTTTAATATTATTTAGACTATATCATAGTCTTATAACAGTTTTTATATATTAAGTTGCTTGCTGCTACCTTCATGGGCGAATTGGACTTGCACTAGGGCGCTTTATAAACTAATACCATAATTATTCAGCGTGTATGTGTTTACAAACGTATACAGAGCAATATCATTGGCAAAGTGCACGGCGACTGCGTGGCCCTGTCTCCTAAGGTGAAGGTCCCTGCGCCGGTCCCTTACGTCACCGGGCCCAAGTCTGGAATGTATGCTACACGATATCATCTTGGGTAAACCAAATGTTTACTTTTTGTCTTCATTATGCCGCGGTGTTTTTATTAGCCCTATAACTGCCACTGATGAATATATTGACGACACATTTGGTGCTGCGTTTGAGAGGTTGGCTGCAACACCAAGGGTTCCGGGTTCGATCCCCTGGCAGTACAAACATTTGTGTGTGCATGAACATGTCTGTTTGTAATGGTCTGGGTGTTATCTATGTATAATATGTATGTATTTACAAAAAAATGTGTATAAATATGTTTATCTGTTATTTAGTACCCATAAAACAGGCTTCACACTTAACTTATGGCTAGATGGCGCTGTGTGAATGTCAGTGGATATTATTTTTTTATTATTTATGTCCAACAGAAATAATTGATTTTCTTTTGTATCTGATATCCTGGCGGTTAAAGGGTTAATGAAATAAATAAATTGAAGACCAGAAAATACTTCTGTTGGACGCAGATGGCCTTTACAGCTTCACCGGGCAAGAACGAGCACAGATGGCTCTGATCCTTAAAAATTAACAGCACAACAAGAGTTCATTTTGGTCGACATTTTCTGCCACGTTATCCGTATTTCGTACCATTATTAACATTAGGGTTAAATGGTGCTGTGTGAATGTCAATGGATATTTATCCACCGACCCACCAATCTCGCTAATCTAAATCCAACTCATTGAACAGTGGCGTAGCAAGGTTTAATCTAGGCGCAATGGTTTAGCGAGGCCCTTTGATGGTATGTTTTATCTAAAAGTGTCGCACTCTTTTATTTAACGGATATTAGTAATTTTTAAGACCCTAAAATGGAGATCAACAGATGACTTGATGGTTTTGTTATCAATGCATGTTCAGCATTTTCGTATCAATCAGAGCGTCGGTGGCTCAATGGTGAGGACTGTCGCCTTCCTACCGAGAGGGCTGAGGTTCAAATCCCGACACGTACCAATGTGTTTTCGAATTTTCGAAAATATATGTACGTTATCCGACGCTCTTACGGTGAAGAAAAACATCGTAAGCCAGAGAGTAGTTGTTCATCATCATCAGCCCATTCAACGTCCGCGAGGGAACCTACCCGTATATGGTGTTTAGGCCTTAGTCGTCCACGCGGGCCAAGTGCGGGCTGGCCAACTTCACGCACAAACTTTGAATCTCTTCACAGGCGAACGCAGGTTTCCTCACGATGTTTTCCTTCACCGTAAGCGCTTCGGATACCGTACATAAAATTTTGAAAATTCGCAAACACATTGGTACGTGGCGGGATTTGAACCTCAGCCCTCTCGTTAGGAGCGAAAACTTCATACTTTGGTAATATTTTCAAGAAGGTGTTAAAGGGCTAGATTGCACTTTTCGGGCTAAATAGTGAAAAAGGAGTGCACTTATAGTAAAAAGTGCTAGATCTAGCCCCAAAAGGTCTAAGGTGTAGGCAACACTGGGAGCAGGGTCTCTTTGGTGGCCCGTTCACCCATGGCTTGCTACGCCACTGTCCTTGAACATTTAACTACGGAGGTTGTGTAATTAGGACCTTAAGTAATTAGTAAACATAAAAAAACACTAAAAATAACTCGTCGTACTCATATTGTTTTACAATAGTACTTAAATAGCAATCATAATCATCATTATCATATACAAAAGCACGCAACCGCTTATGGGAGCAACGTAACAGCATGGGATTTATGTCATTTGTAAGTAACATGTGAGGGCTAGACGGCGTTAATGTAAGCTCAGTAACTTGAGCTATTAACGCAATAGTCACTTTTTGGATGGGTGACCGAAAAATATTATTTCCTAATCCAAATCTATCCAGCCGTGTCAGAGATTACGCGGAACATACCGACAGACAAACATTACATTTTTAGCTATATTTATATTTAGTTATTTTGGCGTATGTACCGTATATTCATTTGCATGAAGAAAAAGATAGTTATGTTAATATAACAAACAGACATTATGTTTTTATTTATATGTAATAGATAAGCCCTCCATGAATCGACCAGTTATCATTGGTTGGTTGTCTAAAATTCAATGCTCCGGGCGTGTTTTTAGTAACAACCCCCTTATTAGAAGGTTCCATTGACTTTAAATAAACTAAATTGACCGTTTTGAGTTGAAAAATTCCTCAGAATAAGAAAACAAAAATTTATATATTATGGAAATATCTTAAATAGTTTTTAAGACAAGCTGTTGACAGAAAAATTACATATAAAATAGTCGTAGGTGAAAGTTTGTTAGTATTTTCTGGTGTATATTTGTTACTTCTTCACTTGTATATGGCTGAAGCACAGACATCCGAATATACAATTAGACTGGACAAGCCGCCAAGTTTATAGGCAGTCCCAGTGTCGCAATTTCTTTTCGGTTCATACCTGTGAAAAGTTATTATATTTCTTGGTAAATTTACTGATTCATTGCGATGATGGCATGTTACAATTGCACAGGATGGCATTTTGGGAAAAAACGGTAATTTCTTCTAATATTCGTGCGTCTTGACTCGTCTCAGAGCGTAAACTGGCAGCCAGTGTATGCTCGTTGAGCTTACATTTGTCACACTTAAAAACGCGGCTTGCCCCATCTCCTGTATTGGAAAACTGTGGGCTGAAGATATTAAAATTTGTTATGTAGTTAGCTGTCACCCTAGAGTAAAACCGCGGGGCACAGCTAATAATATAAAGAATGGATCTCTGATTGCATGTCGTAGTTGACATTCCATTTATCCGCACAGCGCGCTATGGTGCCTTCGTTCCTAATGCGCACCGCAAAGGAATGGAAGTCTTTGCCTCTTTATGTGTTCCCCGATCATTACAACCTGGCCGTCTTCAAGGCAAGAGTGATAAGGCTGTTTCTAGGCAGGCATGATCCATCGGCCGCATCATTACTTACCATCAGGTGAGATAGCGATGAAATGTCTGCCTATAGATGATAAAAAAATGTGTAATTCGAAATGTGTGTCAGCATCTTGGGAAATTTTAATTACCTGTTGATCTTTCAACGCTACACTAAATTTTTCCGTTATTAAAATGTTTATTAATAATGTAATTTTATATTGATGGAAAAAGTTAATCACATTTTACAATGAAAAGGTGCTTACCCGTTTCCATACTTAAAGTAATCAACATTAGTTAATGCCGTACAAAATCAACATTTGGGTTTTTTGTAAATACATACATATTATACATAGAAAACACCCAGACCATTACAAACAGACATCATGCACACAAATGTTTGTACTGTCCGGGGATCGAACCCGGAACCCTTTTGTGTTGCAGCCGGACGTCTCAACCGCAACACCAAAAGGGGTCGTGAAATATCAGTATTTCTCCTCCTTCAAAAAAACTGATATTTTTGAAGGAGGAGAATTACTGAATTTTTGAGGTTTGCGGCGGTACCGGCCGGCCGGGACGGCGGGAGCGTGCCTATACTAGCGACCTACACCTGAGAAAAGCCGTTGTGGGTCACTAGTTAATAAATAAATTGAACTTTGTGATGCGTTGCTTCACGATCGTTTTGACTGGGAAACTGGGACCAAGTTATCAATCCAGTAGTTTGCTTATGCTACCAAATTATTTTCACGCCATAGTCCTAAAGTTTTCAGTGTTTTGCCCTATAATACGGAATAATAAGTACAAATACAAAGAAACATCAGCATAAACCTAAATCACTATTGGCACGACCAATAAACAATGTGTGCACAGGTATTGTGTATTATAAACAATATCTATGAAGGTCAAAAAACCACACGAAAATACCGCGGATCTAAACAAAAACTTAAGGAAAAACTTAATAGCAGACGATCACTCAATAAGGTCGGTCGAATAATTCTCTACGTTCTTTACTGTATTTTAAAAAAACACAAGATATAACAAATCCTTAAACTAAAAGAGAAGAAAGCAAATCTAATTTGACGACCCATTTGGTGTTGCGGTTGAGACGTCGGCTGCTACGCCTAGGGTTCCGGGTTCGATCCCCGGGCAGTAAAAACATTTGTGTGCATGAACATGTCTGTTTGTAATAGTCTGGGTGTTTTCTATGTATATATATGTATTTACAAAAACATATATAAGTATGTTTATCCGTGGTTTAGTATCCATAATACAGGCTTCACGCTTAACTTGGGGCTAGATGGTGCTGTGTGAATGTTTTTAAAAAAATCAGCTCGCTACAAGTTGTGCGACTGATACTAACTGCACCGATGGCACTAGCCTATAGATAAAACCACCAGCGGGCGACGGGGTCGTCACATCCCTTATTATTCATCATCATCATCAGCTCATTAAACGTCCCCACCGAGGGGCACGAGCCTACCCGTATAGGGTGATTAGGCCTTAGTCGTCCACGCGGGCCCAGTGCGTATTGGACGACTTTACACAACCTTTGAATCTCTTCGCAGGCGTGCATGAAGGTTTCCTCACGATGTTTTCCTTCACCGTAAGAGTGTCGGATAACGTACATATAATTTCGAAAACACATTGGTACGTGTCGGGATTTGAACCTCGGCTCTCCGGTAGGAGGGCGACAGTCTTCACCATTAAGCCACCGACGCTCCCTTACTATATATTTGTATTATTAATTAGCTGAACTAAAAGAACTGGGCAGTTAGAGAGTCATGCATGAGAGTACAATCATGATATGTTAAGTTAGATGTAGAGACCGACATTCAAAGTTAAGTAATTTTGTTTGCATAAACATAGAACTTTTATTGTGGTATACCCGTGCGTATAAGCCTGCTTGAAGACATGCAAACTTAATCCTTAATTCACGTAAATTTTGTTAAAATAGCAATTAACTCATCCTGCTTAATTAAAATCCGTTGTAATATTATAAATTTATAAAGTACATTACCTACAACTCTTATTGCATCATCATTAAGTCACTATGAAACAAAACAAACTTTGTTCTTTGTTTTAGGAAATGATATTCTGTATATATAAAGTTAGATACGCCATCCGTGCCTCAAAAACGAACCGCCGAAGAGAGTACAGTTTCTTTTGTTTAGGTAAATGTGTTCGAAATTTGAATATGTGTATGTGTGCTGTCACTGCATTCGGAACACTTTTTTCGATTGTTTTGTGAGCATATCACGGATCCATACTTTTTTACATCATTAGTTTTGGTTCGGGTTTTTTTTGTTATGACTATCTCAATGATTCTCGTGTTCATATAGCCTAAGTCATTAGCCCCGCCCCCTTTCGAGACGCGGACGCAAGCCGTCGCCCCTGACGCCGTCGCATATTGCAGTGTCGCAATACATCACAATTGAGAAGTTTGACAAACTATTGCGTGCATTGGGTGTAGAGTGGCCAAACGTAGCGCTGAACGAGGATTACCTCGAAATAAAGTTTACCACTTTTGTACTAATTGGTTAGCTAGTATAATTCAATTATGTAGATAATACTAGAAACATGACAACCCATGTGGTGTAAGAGTTGAGATGACGGCTTTTTATAAAGGGTTCAATTCCTGTACTATTTGCTATTTGTTAAATATACTGTTAAGTTCTATAGCTTTTTTTATTAATGCGTACTTATTAACATGTGAATATTCTTATGTTATCCCTTATTAAGTTTCCATATTATAACCCCTTACTTTAACAAGTACATGGTTGCTAAAATCCCCATGCCTCAATGTGCAAATGTATTGAATAGTTTAAAGTAATTCATTGTATAGGCATGCTTAGAATATTAACTGTCCCGCCAAAGTCAAATTAGAAATATGGGCAAATATATTTAAAATTATTTCACAGTGAAATATTATCATGATTCTGTAATTTCTTGCTTTTCAGGTAAATAAAGATCCACGTTATCATTTACTTTAGTTTCGTATTTTCTTAGAGACTATCCTTTCAAAAGCGTGAAGCGTTGGTCACCCTGGTCAAACGAGAAAGCGACCACTTTGATTTTTGATTTGAATTCATTTATAGGAAACTAATTGGCTCTATGAGAATAATGGCGCAAGGTACCAGGTTTCGACACACTCACATTACTAATAAAATAACAAAAACAAGACTTGCTTGGGCTTTATAGCGTATTTTGTAGCATTCTTATGAAAGTAAAGATACAGTCAACAACCGTACAGAATATTTTTATTTAGACTATTTAAAATAACATCATAATGTGCATAAGTATGCACTGGACGCGTCATCTGATGGTAAGTGATACGCCAGGCATGACAGCGGCATTAAAGGAGACCACAACTGATAGACAGTTATTATCTCCATCAATGCCGCTGTGCGTCACCCGTGACAACAGATGTTAGGTCTCTTATACCCGGTAAATTCACTAGCTACAGTGCCCTCATCCCGAAACACAAAAAAACATGATTTATGACAGTAGGTTTTTGTTTGTTATAGTTATTTCTTCCTTATTTAAATTAAATCAAAGTCTAAATGAATTCGAATAGTAACTCGGTTCAAACATAAGTCAAAAACACTTTAAAAAACCAACTACTTTTATGGATATAATGTTATTTTAAAAACAAAGCACGGTTTTAAATATGCGTCAGTTGATAACCTAATACTGTCACGTTATAGATCATTATACTCGTACCATAGTCATCATCATCATTACAGCCTAACATGACCATTTTTCATTTAAGAACATAAATGATTTAA
Source organism: Leucinodes orbonalis (assembly GCA_019425675.1). Classification (NCBI taxonomy): domain Eukaryota; kingdom Metazoa; phylum Arthropoda; class Insecta; order Lepidoptera; family Crambidae; genus Leucinodes; species Leucinodes orbonalis. The sequence continues at coordinate 56,541 of PQWD01004757.1, read as the reverse complement.
CTAATATTTAGGCATTTTAATTATATTCTTCTCTCTTTCTATTAGCCCACGGAGGCTTTATCATCAGCTAGGCACGAGCCTAGTCGTACGCGGGTGTATAGGCCTTAGTCGTTTACGCGGGCCCAGTACGAATTGGCCGACTTTACGCACAAGCTTTGAATTTATTCGCAGGCGTGCGCAGGTTTCCTCTTGATGTTTTCCTTCGCCGTAAGAGCATCGGATAAACGTACATATAATTCGCGCCACGTACCAATGTGTTTAAATTAAAATTCGATAATATATTGGTAAGTGGCGGGATTTGAATCTGCACCCTCCACATCAATAAGCCACTGACGATCTCACGGAGGCTTATTAAAATAAATACCACAATAACAGGCGCGAGTTTTTCACAAGCCGGAACCGTGAACTAACCTTAGCATAAACAATGAGTCTGAAATAGAGCGCGAAAAGTTTCTATTATCTCTACCAATAATGGCGACCGTCCTTACTTTTTATTTTGGCATTATGTCGTCAAGGATGCGTTGTGAATTAGTTTTAATAGCTGGTATAATTGTGTAGTTGAGCCGTGTGGTTTCTGCAGATTATATTGGGGAATCGGTGGCTCAATGGTGTGGACTGTCGTCTTCCTACCGAGAGGGCTGAGGTTCTAATCCCGACACGTACCAATGTGTTTTCGAATTTTCGAAAAGATATGTACGTTATCCGACGCTCTTACGGTGAAGGAAAACATCGTGAGGAAACCTTCATGCACGCCTGCGAAGAGATTCGAAGTTTGTGTGTGAAGTCGTCCAATCCGCACTGGGCCCGCGTGGACGATTAAGGCCTAATCACCCTATACGGGTAGGCCGTGCCCCTCGGTGGGGACGTTTAATGAGCTGATGATGATGATATTGGGAATATGAATGAAACAGATAAAATAGTTCATATTTTTTATTATAATTACTTATATTGGAGAGCGTTAGTGGTGTGGACCTGGAGGGATCGAATTTTCGAAATTATATGTACGTTTTTCCGACGCTCTTACGGTGAAGGTAAACATCGTGGGGAAACCTGCGCACGTCTGCTAAGATATTCAAGGGTGTGCGTGAATTTGTCCAATCTGTACTGGGCTCGCGTTCGGGTATCCAGGGAGCCCACGTAGTGGAAGTCACTGTGTGATTTTTCCAGCTTGATTAGGACATTACAGGCTCATTTTAGGCATTACGATTTTCCGCAAAGAATGATTCCGTTTTCGGAAAGCACGTGAAGTTATCGGCCGGCTACACTATTAGCATAGTGGTCGTACAACCCCCCGATTTGCATTGGGCCTTCATGGTGAACTAGGGCCTAATCTTACCATCATATTCAGTATAGTACATTCATCAAGTGGACATTTAATTATGCAATTTTCAGTGTAAAAATTTGAAATTCAGCCCATGTTTGAATTATGTCCGTTTTACTGTATAACTGAACCAGCTCGGGTGATCGAAAACCCTGTGTTTAAATTTATAATAAATAAAGTAATTTATTGATGTAACTTGATATTCTTAGTCATAATATGTGATCCATGTTGATTGAAAATAAATTTATTATTGTTTAAAACACAAAAATATTTATTATAAGGAAGCAATTGTTGCATACGAAGGCCTTTACAACAATGAGTCGTAGCTCAGACGCACGTGTGCCCCGTAATGGCGACCATAAAATGGTACCCACCGTACGCTCTAGCAGATTCATAAACATTGAGATTTCAATCATACCTTATTAGGTATGAAGGAGGATATTGAAATTATTTTTTGATACAAAATGTACAGGACAGTCTGGACGTCCATCTGATGGTAAGTGATACGCCTGGTCATATCGGAGCGGCATTGAAGGAGACCAATAACTGATAAAAAGTTATTATTCTCCATCAATTGCGCACTGCACCCGTCACCTGGTCAGGCTTAACGGATATTTATTAACCTATTAACCAACGCATTTATGTATAATGATACAAAGATATAATGTACTTTCTACTGTGTGAGGTATCCCGACAGTAAAAAGTTTAAGAGGATGCATTGGTAATTTTGGCATCATCGATGTAAATTTTTCTCAGTAATTATGAAACGCATGAACATATAACTTGGTGACCTGAATAATTCATGATAAAAGCCGTATTTTGCTAGTATTAAAAAAGTATTTGTGGCAGAGAAAAAAATCGACGAATAAGAATCGGACAGAGTCTCAATGACAGCAAAAGTTTGTCTAAATTCGACCAGTTTTGTGTGGAAAGCAACCAATGAATGAAAATTCTGCCCAACTGACGCGATGGGCAGTTTTGCCGGGGACACTTTGAGTGAGATTGTGCATCAAGTTAATTGTTTATCTAAGGTCCATGGTCAGAGTAAGTACAGAATTTAGAAATTTTGGGTCCGAATTCGATAAAGATGTTTGAAAAGATATCAGTTATTCCCCCAGGTAAGCGTGACCTTGCCATCTTGGCAGCTGACAGAATGATTGATGATCGAACCTTGTACTGATAAGATACCATTTATCTGAACGTGCCATAGTTGAGTTTTTAAGATATTTCTTTTATCACAGCATCATCTGTAAAACAGCCTCTGTTAGTTTCACAGCTTTAACTACATTTGAACTACTTTTAGCGATCCTAACTGATGCTAGGTCTCTTATACACGGTAATTCTAGCTACAGACAGAAATAAAAAGTGCGTAGCAATCATATTGCACGGGACGATATCTGGCACTGCGATGGTTCCTACCTAGACGACTCAGTTTTGAGTCTACCAATAAATGCTAAATGTATGTTGTAAGCTTCGGTGACTCAAAAGTGTGGACTGTTGCCTTACGATCTGGAAAGCGCAGGATCAAATCCCGCCACGTACCAATATGTTTTCGAATTTTCGAAATTAAATATACGTTATCCGACACTCTTACTGTACAGGAAAACATCGTGAGGAAACCTACGAAAAGATTCAAAGGTTGTGCGTGAATCCGCACTGGGCCCAGTGCGGGCCCAGTGCGGGTATATGCTATATACCCTTTACGGTTGAATGAATGTGAATGCTTTAGCCTCAAGAAATCATCATCATCATCATCATTACAGCCCAATTATGTCCACTGCTGAACGAAGGCCTCCCCTAATGATTTCCACGCGGACCGATCGCTTGCAGTTGACATCCATCTGCTACCCGCCACCTTAACCAGATCATCCGTCCATCTGGTTGGGGGTCGGCCTACGCTTCGCTTTCCGTTACGTGGACGCCACTCGAGAACCTTTCCGCCCCATCGGCCATCGGTTCTACGCACTATGTGCCCTGCCCACTGCCACTTCAACTTGCTAATCCTCTGGGCTATGTCGGTCACCCTAGTTCTCCTACGGATATCATCGTTTCGGATTTTATCGCGTAGGGAGACACCTAACAAGAAATATTTAATTGTATTTATTCTTTCTGTATTAACAAATGCCATTAATCATTAATCACTCAGGCTAAATCTTCGCCATGTTGCATTACCCTTATCTCAGTTATCACTCTTGACACACATACATAACAAATGCAAACATACATGTTTAATGCACACTGGGCCTTCGTGACTGGCTATTTTACGCACTAGAACGTGACACAAAACGTGTTTGTATTTTGTATGTTATGTCATTATGCCATAATGTAGGCTGTGACTAATTTGTAATATAAATTTGAATTATATTAATAATTAATCCAACAATCGCTGGGGTTAAGCTGTTTCAATAAACAATAGATAATATGTACCGACATAGGGGGCAAGGCACATAGTGTGTAGAACCGGTACCTAGCCGATGAGGCGGAAAGTTATTCGAGTGGCGTCCGCGTAACGGGCAAGTCAGCGTAGGCCGAACTCCAACCAGATGGACGGATGACCTGGGTAAGGTGGCGGGTAGCAGATGACGGGAGGCCTTCGTTCATCAGTAAACATTGTAGGCTGTAATGATAATGATGATATACCGACATTAACACAGCGCCATCTAGCCCTAATTTAAGCAGAAATCTTGTAATATCTCGGTCCCCACATTGCAATCGAAGAAATTGACTGATTATTGCTGTTGACTGCAGATGGCCTTTACAGCTTCATCCAGCAGTTGGCAAGTGTAGATGGCTCTTATCTTAAGGTATTTATCAAATCAAATATAAATATATTTTTTTCATTAATTTATACAAGCCTATGGTACAACCTACCCTAGACCACTGCTGGAGAAAGGTCCTCCCATTCTGCGCCAGATATCCCGAACTTTTGCTTTTCTCATCCAACCTCCACCTTATGGAAGTCATCTGTCCATACGGTGGAGGTTGGATTCGGTCCTACGCTACGCTTGCCAAGACGCAGTCTCCACTGCAGAACTCGTCTGCTCTAACAGCCATCGGTTCTGCGACATACGTGACCAGCCCACTGCCATCTCAACTAGCTCCGGTGAGCTGTGCCGTATAGCAACAGCTTATATAAACAGCACCGGTATTTCTTTTTTAAATAACTTTCAAAACGAAATCCTTGAGATCGTCACGAAATATCCAAATTGGCGGCGCACGATGCGGCTTCTGTATTTTCTTAAGATCGATCCGCTAACTGGTTGGTGACACGATTTTGGAGATTTTGACGATAGGTATAACGTGGAATCGTAATATGGGTTAACGAATAGGTACTTAATAATAATAAAAATTCACCGACGTTTGTACAGCCGTAAGCAAAAGAAGACGTTTCCGCGAGTCTTCGAGCAAATATAAAGTTAAAGGCCCGTATTCTAGAACGTGACTCAACGTTAATCTTCGTTTATCTGAGTTAGAAAGGGATACGGACATAGGTCTCCCATTTTGCAGATAGCCTCCACCAGCGACCTTTCGGAAGTCGCCGGTCCTTCAGGAAGGAGGGCGTCCTACGCTACGCCGCTACGCTTGCCAAGACGCGGTCTCCACTCTGAAACTCGTCTGCTCCAACGGCCATCGGTTCTGCGACATACGTGACCAGCCCACTGCCACTTCAATATGCAGATCCGGCGGGCTTTGCCGGTAAATAATGTTCTTTTAACTTGATATATGTCAGAGATGAATAATATATTATGTACAGACTTAATTGTTTAAACCAGAGAAACAAAAACGAATACGTACCAAATCTGCGGGCGTCTCACAAGGCTTTTATTGATGTATTTACAATTAAAACGACCTTGTGCTTATACGCTATCGAGTTGAAGCAGAAATACGGTTAAATATATGTAAAAACTGCGTATTTACGAGTACATAATCAGCTTATGGCGTCACAATCATTATTTTAACATTAAAGAAGATTTTTTTGGTATTTGATCTCAGTCTAAGTTTGTTCAAGTCCTTGACTGTTAGAAATCGGACACAATAGAAACATCTATTGTCAGCCTGACGGCAGAAATGAGGGGTTACAGTCGGCCCCTGTGGGAACCCCTTTATCAGCCCCCATCGTTATAATATACGGTTGATCATAGCCATCAAAGAAAACCTTTTGTGTATGAAGCCCTGAAAATATGAATAATTATTTACTTTTTTTGTGTTAAATGAACAGGACGGTCAAGACGCTCGCCTTATGGTAAGTGATACGCCTGACCATGGCAGAGTATTTTTTTTTTTTCAAAATATTATTTATTTCATTTAAAAATAAATGTACATGACAAGCTCAAATTTAAAATAGGTCGACATAATTCACATTTGCCTGAACTAGGTAAACCTGTTTTTCAGGCGACTTATTTGCTAAATTACAATAATCACTTACATGGTTAAATAACAATTTTATAACTCGCAATTCATACCAAATAGTTAATAGTTACCTAACATTTTCATGGTTTTATCATACCCAAACAATTAAATACCAAAACATGTAAAGAGTAAAATATTCTATACAAATTTAAGCACGCAAAACAAAAAAAATACAACTTACATATTAAAACAACAGTTTACTTATCTATTAGTAATAATTTCTCTGTATCCTCATAGGACATTGATTGGAGGATGCGCTTCAGATTCTTTTTACAAGTGTGATAATTTTGGGAATATATGCTAATTACTGCATTCAGTCTATTGTATAAAAAAGGGCCTAAAAAAGTGTAAAATTTACGTATATAGGGATGTTTTGTTTTAAAATTCTGAGGGCAAACAATATCTTTCCGTCGTTTAGTTGTTAGTTCCCTATTGTAAATAAGCTCTGAGTGTTGGGCAAGTACGGTGCTGCTTATGAATATTTGTCGAACAGTTAGTACCTTACATGACTCGTAAAGCTGGTTAGTAGGATAAAGGTAAGGCCGAAAAGTTGATACTTTGAGGATTACTCCTTGAGCTCTTTCAATTGATAGAAGCAGAGTTTTCCCCCTCCTCCCCATGAAGTGATACAATAGATGTTAGGGATTGACACAAAGCCATATATATCTGCCGGATGGTATTAGGGTTCGCTACGTATCGTAACTTTTTGAATACGAATATTAGTTTACGAAGCCTGTTATTTAGAGCTGCTATATGTGGCTTAAAGGAAAGTGTATCATCTAATATTACTCCGAGATATTTAACTGTGTTAGTTATTTTTATACTAGGACACATGCAGGTGTCAGCTAAGGGGGCTTTGCAATAATGAGCCTGTAATGTGGGACCGTTCGGAGATATCGTGGGTTTACGCATCGCAAACTTAACATAACATGTCTTGTCATTGAAGGCGACGAACAACTGATAGACAGTTATTATTCTTTTATTAGTCAATGCCGCCCGACACCAGCGACGACAGATGTTAGGTCTCATATATCCGGTAATTTCACTAGCTACTGTGCTCTCATCCAGAAACACAAAAATGTATAACACTCATGTTTCACGGGACGATATCTGGCACAGCGGTGGTACCTACCTAGACGACTCAGTATCGAGTCTACCACCTAGTAACTACTAACTTTAATTGTGGCGGTTCACTGATGGACTTAAGGCCTCTTCAAGGTTATAACATAATTTCCTCCCTTAACAGACTGGTTAAACGAGGGATCTCTGGTACTCGTTCTCTGCTGAAAGATTTGTCCCTAAGCCGCCTCTTAGCTTACTTAGTTTTTTTTACCTTACTCTCCTGGCTTAAGGGCGTCGGTGGCGCAATGGTGTGGACTGTTGCCCTCCTACCGGAGAGCCGAGGTTCAAATCCTGCAACGTACCAATGTGTTTTTGAACTACGTGGACGACTGTATATACACGATTAGGCTCATTCACCTCGGTGGGGACATTTAATGAATTGATGGTGATGACTCTCCGGGCTTAACCAAGTGACGTGTCACTTTCTCTTTTATAAGGAGTACGAGTGCCTACCGCTTGTGATATAACTTACCATCTGATGAATCATCTTCTCCTATGCCTGCCTAGGCCTCCTAACATTAGAGGCTTTAGAGAATTTTTCAACAACAAAAAGACAATTTGCAAACACTGCCGCTTAACAATACCAGGTTATCTACACATAACCAAATTTTACGGCTGTTAACGAAATTTGTAAATGAAACTGCACGACGACACTCAAGGATTTTGAAATGTTTATTCAAATATATTATTTTTGGAGTACATTCAATTTAAATACAGGTCTGCTTATCATGACATTGTACGCTTTAGTTAAGTTATTAAGTGTACGAGTATAAGTTAACGTGTTCTAACAAGTTTACACATTTCTTTTCAATTCTCTTAGAAAATGTACGCAAGAGCGGATCCAGGTTTGGCGCCAGGAGGGGGTCACATAGTAGTAGTCAAGTTAAGAACTTATATCGTATTTTGTTAATGTACATTAGTGTAGTACTTAAAAATGGCTCAGGATCATGGGGGTCATGACGGGGGGTCATCCTCTCCCTGGATCCGCCGTTGAATGTACGAGTAGTTTAGAAGAAAGCAGACGCTAAGTGGTTACTATTGTCATAAAATGAATGATTTTTATTGTAATTTGCATTAAGAAGTATGATACAATCTTGCACCCCCTATGTTATATGTGGAATTTGTCAAAATCCTTTCTTAGGGGATGTCTACGTCATAGTAGCTTTATAAAAAATTTTAGCCCGATCGATTTAAATAACAGATATGGATGTGGATTAGTATTAGACCGATGCTTTTTTTTTTCTAGAAAAATCCGTAACACAAATAAATTTTACTTTTGTTAGGGTTGTCAATTTATTGAAATATAAGAGGGAAAGTTTTTTTGTAAACGGCAGAACATAATACTCAGGAACTTAGGAACTTTTTTCCCTCTTTATTTGGGTTAACCAACATATTATATATCTTTATTCTCTTAAATGGTGGGCAACACATTTCTGCAAACGAACAAACGAAATTCGAAAACGAAATAATAAAAATAAAGTTTAAAACCTAAGTGCGAGTAGATATGTGGTCGATAATACTAGCAAATATGTATTTGAAATTTCCTCTTAGAATCACGTACTAGTAACCTATAGTTTAATCCACTCTTATTCCATTTAATTAATCGTACGTTCCAACTAATAAACATATGCACGGTATGCTAGAGACAAAACTGTGTCACACGCGATCCCTTATAGTAGACAATATCGCAGTGTTGTGGATTTATGTAAAGCATAAGGATACCAAGTACTTTTGGTCTTTTTCAATGCCGCTCTGTCATGGTCAACCGTATCACTTACCATCAGGTGAGCGTCTTGACCGTCCTGTACACTTTAACATAAAGAAAAATAAAGAAAAGAAGAAACTGAGATTCCGCCTCTCTTTCGAGATACTCATAAACATTATGGTCGCGATGGACTTTGTTAAACAAGGAACATTGCATCCTGTTGAAGAGGAGCATGGCAACTCAGCGATCTATCTTGACGTCCCATCTGGTGTAATGGTTAAGACGTTGGCTATTACACCGAGGGTTCCGGGTTCGATCCCCGGGCAGTACAAACATTTGTGTGTATGAACATATATATTTGTATTGGTCTGGGTGTTTTGTATGCATAATATGTATAAGTATATTTATCCATTTAAAAAATATATAAGTATATTTATCCGTTGTTTAGTATCCGTATTACAGGCGAATGCTTAGTTTGGGTCTAGATGGCTCTGTGTGAATGTCAGAAAGAAAGAAAGAAAAATATTTATCTGGTGCTATAAAAATTGTAACATGTTATTCCTTAATATTAAGAATAATAATAATGCTACCAAAATGGAATGTGTGTGAATATTTATTATAATACCTACATGCACGGGTTTATATTTTTCACAGTCTAAAACCATATGTAGCCATTACATACGAAAACTTAAATAAAAATGTATTTTTTCTTATATCTTTTGAGCAATAAAAAATTGTATGCTGAAACCGAATCCAAAACGTTGATCGGACTACATATTATTTGCATTTATTTAATTTGCAATGTATATTTCTCCCGGTGGATCTTGCAACTTAATTTTACGTTGTTAATTAAATTGAAAAGTGTCAGTGACAACCCTATTGTTCGCTCGTTTTCCACGCTAGTTACGCCCCTTTGTGCGTCGGCCGCCACGCATGAATATTGAAGCGGCCTTAAGAACAAAGGTCCAGCGATATTGGCCAGCATCCGTCGTCGCATGGTGATAAGTCTGCCATGCTCTGCCTATAGCGACCTTGGCGATGCGGGAATGTTAACACGTGTCTTACAGTGGCGTGCACAAAGATTATGAGCAGGGTATACAAAGTGAATGATATGAATTGCAGAAAAAATAATATGAATTACTGTTCTCAAAAAATTAGTAATGTTGTTGACTGCAGATTGCAGATTGTTTGAAAGATGTAGCGAAAATAAGGTGAGATCTTATACATGATAGCGATTTTCTCGGAGAATACAGGGTATGCATTACATATAATTATAACTATCCACTGACATTCACACAGCGCCATCTAGCCCCAAGTTAAGCGTGAAATCTGTTCGGTACTAAACAACGGATAAATATACTTGTATACATTTTGTTTTTGTAAATACAAACATATTATACAAAAGAAAACACCCAGACCATTACAAACAGACATGTTCATGCACACAAATGTTTGTACTGCCCGGGGATCGAACCCGGAACCCTTGGTGTTGCAGTCGACGTCTCAACCGCAACACCAAATGGGTCGTGGGTATGGTTATTTGCATATATATAGTGCACGCCACTGGTGTCTCGTATTTGAGTATTGGACATTGCACGAGTATCGCGAGCGAGAGGTTGGTCCATCATCATTACAGCTTTATATGTTTACTTTAATTTAATGCAGACCATATATTTAAGGTTGATAAAATCACGCTACAATTTAAGAGTGTAGTACCTTATGGTCATTAATTACCTATACCGTACATTATCAGCTCATTAAACGTCCCCACGAGGGGCACGAGCCTACCGTATAGGGTGATTAAACCACGCGGGCCCAGTGCGGGTTGGACGACTTCACGCACAACCTTTGAATCTCTTCACAGGTGTGCGCAGGTTTCCTCACGATGTTTTCCTTCACCGTAAGAGCGTCGTTTATCGTACATATATTTTCGAAAATTCGAAAACACATTGGTACGTGGCGGGATTTGAACCTCAGCCCTACCGGTAGGAGGGCTTACAGTCCACACCATTGAGACACCGATGCTTTCGGATTTATACAGTACTAACTTTTAACTAACGAAGTAATTCAAATGTTGGGCGTAAAATCCGCCAATCTGCATTGGGCCCGCGTGGACGATGGAGGCGTGGAGGCCTATACAACGGCTCGTCTAAAATTCTAATGATTAAAAACGAATCTTGCCAGGTTTTCAGTCACACTCAATGGATGCAGTGTTCAAGGTCTGCATTTTTCTCACATTGCACGGAGTCGTGCACGTAATTCCGAGCCGCTTGGGACTGTGTTGCGCACGCGACTCGTAACGTCCTACTTTGTAAATGATCTTACATAATCATTACATAGTATAAAACAAAGTCACTTTTTTGTCCCTTTGCCCTAATATGCGCTTAAATCTTTAAAAGACGCAACAGATTTAGATATGTTTTTTTAATAGATAGAGAGATTCAAGAGAAAAGTATGTTTATATGTATAATAACATCCGATAAGTTATACTGGTATTTTTGAGGTTTCGAAGTGTGATGTAAGTAATTTCAGTTTTCCCGTTTATACATTGCAAACGCAGGCTGAACCCAGCCATATTTATAAAAATAATGTACTTAGTATCGTACACATTAAAAGTTCTACAGAAAACTCCGCAATGGTAAATGTTTATCAGTTTATCACTTATAAATATTAATAAAAATATGTCATAATTTTTTTACGACAAATAATGGCTAATTTTCGAAGCAATATTTATTTATCTTTATCCAACTAAATACTTTAAATACATTGTTAATTAAATATAGATATATATGGCCCTTTACAGCAAATTATTTAAATGAATATTTTCAGATATGACAGATTTAAAAATGGCGGGACGTAGCGTTTGCGGCGGTACCGGCGGGAATACGTTCACAGTTTTCATGTAGTGTATTTAGTATTAGCATTGCACCCGTGCGAAGCTGGGACGGGTCGCTAGTATTACTTCATCATCAGCTTATTATACGACCCACCTAGGGGCACGAGCCTACCCGTATAGGGTGTTAGGCCTTCGTCGTCCACGCGAGCCCAATACGGATTGGCCGACTTCCCTGCGTTTGCAATAAGCGTAATCTTGTTAAAATGAAATGTAATTATTTACATCACAATAGATACCTAGAAAATAACAGTATTTCACATTTTATACCTAATGGATGTAATTATACATATAAACCTCCCTCTTTCATCATTCTTTCTATAAAAAAATTGGCCAAGCGCGAGTCAGAATCGCCCGTGGAGGGTTCCGGAGCAACAAGTAACATAAAATAATGTAATTTTTATTTACTAAGACACCTACTACAGCTATAATATGAAAAAAGTGGTTCACCGTTTTTAACGTATAGAAAAAAAACACTTACCAGAAATCGTTGAAACTAAATTTTGTTGTTAGATTGTATCATAATGTACATCATATTTTTTTTCGATATTATCAACCCCATAGTTTAGAAATTAGAGGGAGGGACACAATTTTTTCAAATTTTGAAGTGTCATTTGCGCAAACTATTCAATTTATAAAAATTATATTAGAAACCTCGATATCATTTTTTAAGCTCCACACATTTCATCGAACATCCCACAAGGCGAGTTTTTGAGTTTCAGTTCAATGTATGAGGAACCAAAATATATTATTGTATTATTCGGACGGACGGACAGACAGACTTGACGAATCTATAAGGGTTCCGTTTTTTGCCATTTGGCTACGGAACCCTAAAAACCGCATTAAAGTCCGTTGCACATTGGGATATAGAGACAGAGAAAGCTACTTTGTTTTTTACTATGTAATGATATTAGTATGGATTGAGATTAAGGTACTTATTGCACTTAGTGTTCCAGTTACAAAATCTTTGTAATAAATTATTGTAAAGCTATTTGTAGGTAAATGACAAAACTGTAACCACTGATATAAAAAGATTAAAAGAGTAACTCGAGTTTCTTGCCGGCTCTTCTCGAAGATCCTACTTATTCCGAACCGGTGGTAGAGTCACAAAAAATATGATAATAATAACAATTGACGATTCAAAAGTATCTGTAACAGATTTATTTGAATAAAGATTTTTTTCTTTCTTTCTCACAGTGATAACTTATATCCATGTGTGTAATGTCTTTGTTGTTTGTGTGCCAAACGATTAGTTAGTCACAGGCAATGGGTTCGATAACATTGAATGCACCAATTGGTCATGCTGGGGAAAATCTGCGCGCATAATAGTTGAGTTTAACTTTGTAATTGACTTTTAATCGCATTGTTTATACATTTATTAGTGTTTCTATTCGTTTGTTATTTTAAACTGAATATCACCGGTATCGAGTAGTAAATTACAAAGAAATTAAGTTTATTTTTTTGCCTTAATCAATGAAGTTTGTTTACAAGATTTTGTGGTGTGTCTCCACAGATGCCGTCTTACTTTATTTCTTTAGAACATGGATGGATGGATTTATAAATGACAGCTTATATTATATCTGACTGGGTATAATCCGGTTTTTATTATTTTCGTCAAAACTGTTGATCTTTTATTTCTATAAAACCTTCTTAGTGCTTAAGAAAACTTAAAGAAAAAACCCTTTATATATTTCAAGCCCTTCTTAAATTTTGATTAATTTTCATAGATTGAAATAGCAAAGGATGAGACATGCGTGCGCCGGCGCCGACGTCCTCGCCGCCAATGCGCGCCGACCACTTATCACCTGTCAAGTGTTTTATTTGTATTTTTTTTTATGATAACAACCTCAGTATTCAGTATGAATCGGTTTGCTGCCTAGTACGTACGTCCATGCGATACGTTCTCGGTACTCGCGCGTGTTCTGTGCTTTACTGAGCTGCAGTCCGACAATGCAAGTAGCAACTAGTATATAAATAGTGATTTGTTTCTAATATATCAAGTGACTGAGTGACGTTATCTCGTCACGAATCTGTTGGTTTACGAGCGAAATGTAGGTATCTGTCACGAACGAGATAACTTGGTAGTGCTGACGCAGGTTTTTGTGGTTGAAGAATTGAATCTTGATGCTTTGACAAAGATAAAGTATTTTTTAATTTTGAATTTTTCTACTTAGTTCGATCCTACAAACTAGCAATCCTTTGACCATGATGGCAAATACTATATGTTTTTACATAGATACTGCGTCTATTTATACCACAAAAAAAAACAATTTAAAAATACATAAATGTTTTGATGTGTGCGACGCGACGATATAAAAAGGCCAGAGTTCAACGATAGGTTTACCTTTGGCAAACCGCTGATTTTCAGTTGCAGCCAAAGTAACAAAAACAACCATCAACAATTGACACTAACGTGATTATTAATTATAAATAAAAACAATTAAATTTCAATAAACCAGATTTTTAAAATGATAATTCAGTAGAAGCGGTGATAAAAATTATAATGATATTACATAAATTAAAATTATATCCAAAGAAAAACGTAAATATATAAAAAATAGAATTAAATAAGTCTATAATAATATAAAAAGTTAAATAAAATTCTTGTAACATTTATTAGGATGTGATTCCAGAATTTTTGACGATACACAAACTACAATTATATTAAACCAATCTAGGACTAACCACTACCAAAAGCCGAAACGTCTCTTTGTCTCCGCTTTTCCATTAAATAAGCTTTCAAATGCTTTTTAAATGTGAAATTTGAACTTTGCCATCGATACGCAAAGAAGAAGAAGACAGTAAACATACAGTTTATTAAGCTATCTAAAGCATTAGTTTTCAAATTAAAACGTCTTATACATGAACATAAAACATCGTGTTAACAAAATTCAAAAAACACGCTCGCGAATGGCGATTTTGATTCTGCTAATATTTGGTGAATCCGAAGTCATATTTATTGAGACAAAACTTAATCATGAAATCCATTCTGGACAGAGATAAAGTTCAAGACTGAGAGATGCATTGGTGACGTTTTCGATTGTTTTATACTTTTTACTATGATGATGAACATCATCGTCATTACCATGATGATATTGTATACTTTTTAGGAATATGAAAGAATAAACTACCTCTGTGATCAATGGTCATAGCGTTAAATAAAGATCGCTATGTGATTTCGGGGTCGTGGGTTCAAAAAAAATATCGCATTGTTTAACTTTGTACGATTTTCCCAGTTTGATTACAACTTGGCAGTCTGAATCACTTGCTTGTTTGAAAAGTAAGATCATTGCCATCCCGATCATTCCATCGCTTTGCGGTGTGGGAAGGCCTGTTCCTCACACTGGGATGTTATAGGCTAATGGTGATTATTGCTGACATGGGTAGTCTTGAGTACCATATCAAAAGTCGGCAATCATCATCATCATTCTTGAATCATATTTTCATCGATTTAACAATGATGTAAGTGCGCAATCTTTAAGTTCGCTTTTTGTCCTATATCGGAAAACTTGTTCGGAACATAATAAAAGAATCATCATCGATACACAAGGTATAGTTAATTTTATTATCCTACTAGCTGTTCCCTCCGGTATAAGTTGTTCTCCCGCAGTAAAACATAGATTGCACGAAACGTCGTGAGCTGCGCGTCGCGCGGTAAAACATTTTTTTTTGTAAAATAAAAGAAGCTTATGTTTTTCCTTATTACATCAGCTACCTGCCTAAAAAGTTCCGCCTAAATCGGTCCAGCCGATACAGAGATTACCCGGAATAAATAAACAGACAAATTAAAAAAATATATTGGTGTAGGTACCGTATATATATATATGCATATTATGCAAAAGAAAAAAAAATGGTACATAATTCCAATATAACAAACAGACACTCAAATTTTATTTTATGTAACGATGATCTTTACGACCTTCCTTCCTAATCTTTCTTCTGATCTGACCATTTTTTTATATATTTTTTTATGTTATAAGTGTACAGGACGGTCTGGACGCTCACCTGATGGTAAGTGATACGCCAGACTATGATAGAGCGGCATTAAAGGAGACCAACAACTGATAGACAGTTATTATCCCCCATCAATGTCGCACTGCGCCCGTCACCCGAGACAACAGATGTTAGGTCCCTTATACCCGGTAATTTCACTAGCTACAGTGCCCTTATCCCGAAACACAAAAGTGCATATTCCTGTTTCACGGGATGTTATCTGGCACTGCGGTGGTACTGTTAGACGGAAAAGAAACGACCAACGCTACCCATCCCTAATCAATTGAAGACTGATGTCACGTCACTAATATCTCTCTTGATATTAGCATTGTACGCGGGACACAGTCATATTGTATCGCTAATATTTAATCTATCAATAAATGTTATTAAACTTATAGAATCATTTTAATACTACCTAGACGACTCAGTATCGAGTCTACCACCTAGTAAACCATCGGATGACACAAAGGGACCTTCTTCTCATTTGTAGCATGACGACAGCGAACACCCCTTTTCATGGGTCGTCAAAAGTTAAATTGCAGATTCGTTGTTCAATTTACATTTTCGCATTTAAAATTGTAGCCTACTACACGAGACTACATAATTATATAGATTTTAACATAACAAAGCTTGCAAATGAGTAATGCTTATTTGTTCTGAGCTTTTTGTCTCTTAATTTTTGAAAATCCTTGGGCGTTTTAGACTCGTGTTTGACTGCTTCATTAACTACCATCTTTACCTAACTTGAAATATAGGTAAAGTAATCTGTCGCCACCGTAAAGTAATTATCACAGATTTCCCAATACAGGAGATGGGGCAAAGTTTAAAGTGTGACAAATGTAAGCTCAACGAGCATACACTGGCTGCCAGTTTACGCTCTGTGAGACGAGTCAAGACGCACGAATATTAGAAGAAATTACCGTTTTTTTTCCAAAATGCCATCCTGTGCAATTGTAACATGCCATCATCGCAATGAATCAGTAAATTTACCAAGAAATATGATAACTTTTCACAGGTAAGAACCGCAAAGAAATTGCGACACTGGGACTGCCTATAAACTTGGCGGCTTGTCCAGTCTAATTGTATATTCGGATGTCTGTGGTAATTATCTTTACTATAAATATTCATTAAATTGAATATTTTAAAGAGTATCATCATCATCAGCTCATTAAACGTCCCCACCGAGGGACACGAGTCTACTCGTGAAGAGTGCGTAGAGGGTGTATAAGCCTTAGTCGTCCAAGCAGGCCCAGTACGGATTGGCCGACTTCACACACATTCTTTGAATCTCTTCTCAAGCGTGCGTAGGTTTCTTCACTATGTTTTCGTTCACCGTAAGTTAGTTTATTGTTGATTTAAAGTAGTATGTATATTTTAGGGTACACAATCGTGTTGTAGGCGTGCTAGTTTTAGCTCTCTCCACGTGGAACCTCAAATTGTGTGAAAATCTGACTTAATGTCGTATTTGTTACTGACATCTAGGACATATTGCGTCACAGTGTCCTTCGAGAAACAAAGTTGGCTCGTTCCGACCAATTGTTAAGTAAATCGAGACGATTTAACTTAACAGCCTCGTGACGAATTTTCACTAATTATTCCGTTACGCCGAACGCAGCGTTTAGTTTGGAATTGTCGGATCTCAAGACTTCCTGGTTGTTGACCAGGATTTTAAATAGTTGCCTGCAAAAGTTAAATGACTAATTATTTTATAAATGATTTATTTAAATATTTAGAGAAATCCCGCCACGTACCAATGTGTTCAAATTTTCGAAAAATAAATGTACGTCATCCGACGCTCTTACGGTAATGGAAAACATCGTGGAAACCTTCGTAACCTGCAAAGAGATTTAAAGGTTGTGCGTGAAGTCGTCCAACCCACACTGGGCCCGCGTGGACGACTTAGGCCTAATCACCCTATACGGGTAGGCTCGTGCCCCTCGGTGGGGATGTTGAATGAGCCGATGATGATGATTTAGAGAAATAAATAATCTTTAGCCATAATATCGCCTAAAACTAACAAGGATACCCAAATCAATTGTCGTAAAGTGTCTGCTAACTTTAGACCTCTCAATTTTGTCGCGTTGCCCATTGAAATCAATTATAAGTACTCTCTTTAACAAGGGCAATGATTGTCAATGAGAATTTAAATAATGACGCTTTTAAACACAATCCACTAAAACATAAGCGTTTAAGGAAAGTCATTTGGTTAATTGTCAATGACATCATGGGTACGTAGCATCCGCGGATATAAGACACATGAAAATACTAAATCCAAAGTTAGTGTCTGACTTATTTTTCAATATCAAATGATCCAGTAGAAAGAAGTTTTAAAATGACATTACTGGGTATAAGAGACCAAACATCTGTCGTATCGGCTGACAGTGTTTTAAGTTGGAAGGTACCTATAGGTACGTTACCCATACCAAGTAATCTACCATGTGATCCCAACTCCCATGTCCATGTTGTGTGAGATGGTCTTGCAGTGGATCGTTAAAGATGTCAGCAACGGTTAAAGGGTTTAATAATTTCTTAAAAGTCGTCTCTCCAAATATATATAAAAATTCAGTACCGAGTGGGTGGTAGACTAGGTACTGTGTCGTCTAGGTAGGTACCACCGCAGTGCAAGATATCGTCCCGTGAAACCGAAGTGTTTTGCACTGCTGTGTTTCGGGATGAGGGCACTGTAGCTAGTGAAATTACCGGGTTTGAGAGACCTTACATCTGTTGTCTCGGGTGACGGGCGCAAGGCAGTGTTGATGAAAAATAATGACTAGGTACCTACTGTTATTAATTTTCTTTAAGACGTGTCTGACGTGGTCATGTTGTATCACTTACCACCAGGTGAGCGCACTGACCGTCCCGTTCACTTATTATGACATATATATTTTTTTTATTTCTAAAACAGCAATTCGATGTGTCGAGTAACTAACACAGTTATCTGTAGTGCACAGACTAGATAATGTTCAGTATCTTTATCTAGATAACTATCTGACAGATCTGGATATCGGCGCTTCATGTCTTAAGTGTGCTTGTGATTGTCTCTGTACGAGCCAACTCGTACATTTTTATATTATTCATTGGTCAGCTGCGACTGACCTACATTTAACTTAATTTTACTTTAATGTTTCATTATACAAATCAGTGTAAGTAAATCACTCGGCAAGTACATACGCGTTTCATTTAGCCCAACAGGGATCTATCACCACGGCGGTGTAACTTGTCTGACATTGACATACGGGGGTGGCACAGCCCACTTCAGTCTCCGTGTTCCCTAGCTGTTTAACGTTTAGACCACTAGATCATAGCGTCGAATCGGTTTTATCAAATTTCATAAGTAAAGGAATCATCGAAGCGTTTGACGTTCACCACTGAAGCGCTTTTTTCAATTTTAGAATACATTTTCTGCTTTACTTTAGTATGTAATAACAATGAAATGTTTCATATTCTTGCTTTAAAATTCATGAATTCTTTTAATAAGCCTGAAATGAATAAATATATTTTGAATATGACTTTGTAGTCCCAACTTAAATAAAGATGCATATTTTTTTTGTTTTAAGCCTGGATTTTATAAATAGATTAAGAATTTGGGTTTGTAGTCTTTACTATTACGACGAATCATTGTTGTACCCCAATAATTGTTTCACACTTTAATTAATTCCCAATTGTAATTCTTCAGAATGATTACGCGTGTTCTTATGATAAAATATAATACCAAACATACACTTTTTTACATGTAGATAACAAATGGTGGTATTTAATATGAGACGAGGAAAATCTCGTGTGTGTTGTCACCTTGAGACGTGTAACCATATTTTCTACATCTTCGTGATGTACTTGAAATGATAACGAATGGTACAATTTAAAATAGGTACTGAGGATTTTATATGTTGATGTTTTATATACTTATATGTATATAAATGGTAGATCTCCTTGTTTCATGGATATTACATGAATTACACGTGGTAATCTCGCTTTGTATGTGTATGTTTTATGTAATAAAGTGATCGCGGCGGTCAGTTCGCTCACCAGGTGCTAAGTGACACGCCTGACCATGACAGAGCAATATTGATGAAAAACAGTTACTTTATGGAGTGATTATGAAGTCAGTACCGCCCTGCGCTCGTTACGACGAATATTAGGTCTCATATAGCCAGTAATATCAGCTCTGTAGCTAGTGATATTACTGGCTCAATCAAGTTAGGTCACTGTTACCCTCATCCCGAAACAAAAGCGCATAACACTCGTATTTCACGGAACGATATCTGGCACTGCGGTGGAACCTACCTAGACGACTCAGTATCGAGTCTACCACCTAGAAATGCATAAAATTTAATGTATGAATATGTGTTGATACTGCGTTTAGAAAGTAGCAAAAATACTATGTACAATGCTTTTTAAATTAAATCAAATCCTCTTTTCAGCGTTCAGGGAAAATTTCATTTTATTTTTAAATTGGGTAAAATAAAAATGGTCAGCTCTTTATCTTAAATACCGAAGTATGAAGAGTTTATAATCGAGAAAAATCTCCCTCATTAAAGTATCGACTTCTTTTCGTCTTCTGCCGCTAATTATGTCCTAATTACTATCCATCTCTGGTTATGGTAATGGTTGAGACTTCGGCTACTATACGAACAGTTCCGGGTCTGATCCCCGGACAAATACATTTGAGTGCATGAACATGTCCGTTTGTATTGGTCTGGGTGTTTTCTGTGTATAATATGTACGCATTTCCAAAAAATAATATGTTTATCCGTTGTTTAGTACTCATTTTACAAGTTTCGTTCTTAATTTGGGAGTGGATATTTATTATTTACTAATAAAACATTAAATATTGAATTGAAGGAAAACATCGTGAGGAAACCTTAATGTACACCTGCGAAGAGATTCGAAGGTTGTGTGTGAAGTCTTCCAATCCGCACTTGTGGACGACTTAGGCCTAATCACCCTATACGGGTAGGCTCGTGCCCCTCGGTGGGGACGTTTAATGAGCTGATGATGATTGAAATGTTCTTGTACGATTACTTCAGTACAAGATACATTTCCTTTTTAAATATATTTCTTTATCTTTTGTATAATTTTGATACGGGGATCCATAATCCTCGCATTTATTTTATTACGTAAGTGATCGATCAATGGCAGTCACAGATATCTTGGCAACTGATAGGACGTATTAAACGTCACACTGACCATATTTATTCACAGAATATTCTCCTTCTAAATCGTTTGATTGGGTGCACCATTCTCCTTAACTTCTGTTTCTTGGTAAGGGCATATTAAATGAGTCAATCACTATTGTACCTATTACGTACTAGTGTATAGAAAGATCGAAGTACCTCAACAAAAGTTTTTCTATTTGTGGAGTTTCGTAATCAAATCAAATTGTTCGTTTCAGATATAAAAAACCATTTGAAATCTATAGTCTCATAATATTTAATGCTGATAATTAAAAGTGATATAAATTTAATAGTGTAAACATCATCATCATCATCATCATCAGCTCATTAAACGTCCCCACCGAGGGGAACGAGCCTACCCGTATAGGGTGATTAGGCCTTAGTCGTCCACGCGGGGCCCAGTGCCGATTGGACGACTTCACGCACAACCTTTGAATTTCTTCGCAAGCGTGCATGAAGGTTCCCTCACGATGTTTTCCTTCACCGTAAGAGCGTCCGATAACGTACATATATTTTCGAAAATTTGAAAACACATTGATACGTGTCGTGATTTGAATTTTTCATTGATTTTGACGTTTTTCGTCAATCAATTTTTTAAACTTGTGTGTTGTAGTTTTAATTTTTATCAATGTTATGTATGCATATAAAGGGTACGTACCAGACCATATCATATATCTTAACATTGCCCAATGTTGTGAATATATACTGTTAGTGTACCATTTAAAATAAATAAATGAATCGAGAGCTTATGACTTCTATTATGTTTGGCTCTGCCAGTTAACCACATCCACGAGGAAGATTTAAACGTGGTTGATTTCAACATTAATCTATACACGATTTAGTCGAAAACCAAATCCGATAGTGTTATCACAGCTGATGATAACACATGTCTTAATCCAAAATCTGAAGTCAGAGACTCGATAAGGGCTTACCGATTGTTGTGATGTATTGACTTGGTGACCTCGTCTGGTATCATCATCATCAGCTCATTAAACGTCCCCACCGAGGGGCACGAGCCTACCCGTGTAGGGTGGTTAGGCCTTAGTCGTCCACGCGGGCCCAGTGCGGATTGGACGACTTCACGCACACACACTTTGAATTTCTTCTCGCAGCGTGCATGAAGGTTTCCTCACGATGTTTTCCTTCACCGTAAGAGCGTCGGATAACGTACATATATTTTCGAAAATTTGAAAACACATTGGTACGTGTCGGGATTTGAACCTCAGCCCTTCCGGTAGGAAGGCGACAGTCCACACCATTGAGCCACCGACGCTCACGTCTGTATATTATGCTAGTAATGTTGGAAACTAACATCTTCCCATTTGGAGGTTTATTTCTGTACCCTTTAGTACCTATTGCAATAAAAGGGTGTCGGTGGCTCATTGGTGTTGACTGTTGCCTTCCGATCTGGAGGGTGGAGGTTCAAAACCCACCACATACCAATGTCTTCTAGAAATTTCGACACTAACGAGCATCGTCATCATCTAAGCGTTAGATCCGGTAACTTTCGGAACTTGTGCCCCGAAGCCGAGGGCCCGATTTCCGACATTTTTTTTCTTCCACTTTGCACTATCTTTGGCATCCATAGCTGTTACACTATAAGCACGCATGCCATCCTAAGACGTCAAGCCAATGATATTTGGTGGTAGATAAGCGATCCGTGCCTCAAAAACGAACCGCCAAAGAGAGTACAGTTTGTACTCTTTTGTTTAGGTAAATGTGTTCGAAATATGTATTTGTGCTGTCACTGCATTCGGAACACTTATTTCGATTGTTTTGTGAGCATATCACGAATCCATACTTTTTTACATCATTGCGTCAAGCCAACACTTCTTGCGCCTGCCCCTTCTACCGGGACCGGGCGGAGACGGCATGGCCAGATATATGTTGCCCATGTAGCTTTCGACACTAACGAGCGTTTATACGATGCTCTTACGGTGAAGAAAAACATTGTGAGGAAACCTGTGCACCTAAGAGATACATAGGTTGTGCGTGAATTAGGCCAATCCGCACTTGGCCCACGTGGACGAGTACGGTATATTTAAATACCCTTTACGAGTAGGCTTATGCCCCTCGGTGGGGACGTATAATGAGCTGATGATGATGGGAGTGTAAATATGTATATTTGTGAATAGAAAATTGTCTTCAGTATCTGGTATATTGAGAGCGTCGAAAACCGAAATGTAACCTGTAAAAAACTGACAGCCGTGCAACTCTACGACGATGCTCGAGGCTTTGCACATGTGTGAAGCCGGGCCGGGTCGCTATTTACTTTAAAGTGAGTTTACTGGTGGTCTGGTACGTTCCATAACATACGAATAGATTACCTGTGTCGTGTATCAGAAGGGTTCCTCGCGTCAGTAGGTCAAGTTGCAGTCGTTGTTTGCTCCGGTATCTTATCGGGTGACGAGATTGCTGTCACTTCTTCGGTGGTATTTGCTCTACAATGCGTTGATTACTTAACCAATTTTATCTTAGTCTAAACCCATGTGTTACTGGGACGCCATATTGAAGAAGAAGAAGAAACATGTTTATTAGCCACAAATATTTACAAAACAATTACTGGAGAGTGAAAAAACAAATATACAAATAGAATGAGACAAAAACAAAACGTAAACCCACTGACATTCACACAGCGCCGTTTAGCCCCAAGTTAAGTGTGAAACCTGTATTATGGGTACTAAACAACGGATAAACATTACTAATATACTTTTTTGTAAATACATATATATTATACATAGAAAACATCAGACCATTACAAACATGTTCATGCACACAAATGTTTGTACTGCCCGGGGATTGAACCCGGAACCCTTAGTGTAGCAGCCGACGTCTCGAACATTGCAACACATGAGTCGTCATTTAAGAGACTTGCATATTTTAAACAGATATCCTTCAACGACAACACATATGCGATTGAATAGATACGTACTTCCCGTGATAAGGCTTCTTGGTAATAATCACAGATTTCCCAATACAGGAGATGGGGCAAGCCGCGTTTTTAAGTGCGACAAATGTAAGCTCAACGAGCATACACTGGCTGCCAGTTTACGCTCTGTGAGACGAGTCAAGACGCACGAATATTAGAAGAAATTACCGTTTTTTCCAAAATGCAATCCTAACATGTAACATGCCATCATCGCAATGAATCAGTAAATTTACCAAGAAATATAATAACTTTTCACAGGTAAGAACCGAAAAGAAATTGCGACACTGGGACTGCCTATAAACTTGGCGGCTTGTCC